>JANJYJ010000512.1:0-80755 GCA_033220585.1 Dipteronia sinensis
GGAATCGCTTATCAAACGCCTCCAGTTTCGACTGATGTTCACATCTAGTTTTAACATGTACTCATAATCAGAATAGATCAGCGGAATCACTCATCAAACATCTCCAGGTAATTACAAGAGCATTATTATTTCGATACAGTTATATTCGAACATTCTATATAACATGTTGCTGCATTCATCTATGACTATTACAACTTGTAATTGGTCATTGACTTGCTCACATATTTAAGATATTTGATTGTGTTGTATATCTTCTCATTGCATATTTGGCATGATCTAAGATAACTTAATATTGATTTTGATTAATCTTTTATTAGATCCTTTAAACTTCTGATAGTTTATACGTACAATCTGCATATTTTTATATTGATTCATTTCCAAATGGAAAGTTTCTCCAGAAGAGAAGTGTAAATGAAAAGTTACTCTTATACAAAATAGAGATACTAGTTCAGTTCTTTATATATAAATGTGTCTCATTTCAATCTTCGTATCGCTCAAATACGAAAGATAATTGATCATTAAATGATTATTAATCTATTACCTGATATATTAAAGGTAACAAGATTTTATAAGTTGCCATCTCATAAACCCCGGTCGGGTGATTGTTCCTGAAGAACGATCAGAGTAAATGGCAACAAATAAATCATCTGATACATATCATAAGCTTATGAACCTTTTTGAAAGGTATTGTTATCGGGATTCCAAAAGTAAACAAAACTCGAGTTATAAATAAATCAATTTTCTCTAAATCAACTCTATAATAGTCTGATATTTCTAAAGAGATACAAGTCTATGAAATGACTAAATCTATTGAAATAGAAGTAATCTCAATAGAGATACAAGAATATAGAAATTGAGAAAATGTATATAAATCATATGAGAGAAATGTGGAATCATAAGGAAACAATCATTAATGATGTATTTTTATACACAGTAGCGCTACTGAAATTATAAATGATAATTATGATATTTATAATATCAATGATTGTAGACAAAAGGGATGATTGACCTAAATGAAAAGAAGCAATTCAAAAAGAATTGACTTTATAAGCCAAACATAAAGTATTTAGACTAATAGTACTTCAGACACCTGGAGATGTCAAACTAATTGGATACTAAAGGGTTTTTATACGGAAACGTAATGAATAAAACAAAATCGTGAGATATGAGGCACAACTCATAGTACAAAGTCTCTCACAGAAACTTGTTATTCAACAGTGATGACTACAATTACGTTTTGAATTTTTGATAAAGTTGGCTGCCTCTAAAAGGCTTGAAATGTGTCTTCTAGAAGTAGTAATCATTTATTTATATGATTTACTCAATACAGATATTTATAATCCCTAAATGATTTAAAATGCTAGAAACATGTAAATCGAGGTCTCATAATATGTATTTGATGAACATACAAAAATCTTTATATATATATATTAAAAAAATATATGAACGGATGTGGTATAACCGTCTTAGTTAATATCCAATAAAGATAAGGATATAATAATCATATTATATACTCATGTGTCTTCATAAAGAAGTGAGAAAGAAAATATTGTCTCGACCTGAAGATCGAGTATAGATCAAATGGAATTCTTGTCTATCAATCAAAATATGTTGAAAAGATTCTGAAAAGATTCCGTATGGATATTACTCTATAAAACAAATCTTTGCTTATACACCTTCCAATAATTTATGACGTTATTTCATTTAGTGAAATAAACATCTGTATGCGTCAGTTTTAGCAATCCAGAAAATTGCTTCTAAAGATCATATCAAATGAAGTATATTAATCATATTGGGGCATATGTGCATTGCACTATTTTCCCTTTCAATCAGGTTTTTGTCCCATTGGGTTTTTCTGATAAGGTTTTAATTAGGCAATTCTATAAGCACACTCAAAAATCATTTGATCCATAAAGATCATCATAAATATTACATTTATCCAGTTGATCATCGTATATATGTTGTCTTGATCAAGAAGATCATTGTAAATATTACTTTGATCTTACTAATCATCATATATATGTTACCTTGATCAAGAAGATCATCATAAATATTACTTTGATCCGATAGAACAATGAATATTGTTGCTTAGGTTTTTATCCCACTGGGTTTTCCCTAGTAAAGTATTAATGTGAGTAAAGTTTTGAAGAAAACATTAACTATCGACATATTTGCATTGCACTCTTTTTCTCTTCGATCAGGTTTTGTCCCACTGAGTTTTACTGGCAAGATTTTTAACGAGACAATCAGGGGGAACAAAGTTTGAACGGACATATGTGTACTATACTATTTTTCTCTTCGATCATGATTTGTCCCACTGAGTTTTTCTAACAAGGTTTTTAACGAGATAGTTTTGAGAACATCCATCACCACAAGATCAAGAAGATCATCGAATATATTTTATGAATGTTTTATCCTACTGAATTTTCCCTAGAAATTACAAATACAAATAGTGGGAAAACCAAAAGGGAGTGTTGTGAAGGTGGCTTTCCCACTTGTATTGTGCCTATACAGTACCGCCTCCCCACTTGCTATCTTATCATCATCTCTTGCATGCTTCATCACCACTTGCTTCAAGTGACCGCCTATTATTGTCTATAAATATAGGCATCCTTTCTTTTGTAAACAGAGTTGATAAATCAATTCAAAAGCTGTGTTCTCTCGTCTCTCTCTCTCTCTCTCTCTCTCTCTCTCTCACAGTTTTCTCTTTATTAATTTCATATGTTCTTCAATTATTTATAACATTAGACTTTTATGGCATAATTTTTTGATCCATAATTGTTTGATTCATGACGATCACGTGTTTGTGAAATTAAGAAGAGTTTGAAATAATAATGACATTTATGGGAAAATTCTTGAAACCATATTATGTGTTTGTGAAATTAACAAGTCACTTCAGAGTTCTAAAATGAAAAGAGAGGGATAAGAGAAAAGTTGTCGAATTACCATTCTCCAAAAAGGATTTGAAATAATAATAATACAAAAAATCTATTAGACAATTTATGGCAAAATTCTTAGATCCATAATTGTTTGATCCATAACGATCACGTGTTTGTAAATTAACAAATAATCGTAATAATAATAATAATTACATTTTATGGGAAAATTCTTTGAACCATAATGATCACGTGTTTGTGAAATTAACAAGTTGATTCAGAATAATAAGATGAATAGAGACAGATTGGAGAAAAGTTGATTGTACTGATCAAAACTGAAATTTTCTTGTTTAGCAGTCAGGCTTGGGCATCACTATTAATCGTTAACGACTTGTTGACTTGTTAGCGCTTATTATCTTTGTACAAGATGCAGTGATCGGTCTATTTCTATACATATTTTAGGTCCTCATTTTCTATTATTTATGCTTTGTTCTTGAGTAACATTAGGTATTTTATGTGTTTGTTGAGCATGTGTAGGTCACATTTCCTTAGAAGAGGTGTTCATTGATTTTTCCAAGAAAAGGAGTTTAAAAGTGAGAAAAGGGACAAATATGTTAATTACCGCTGTCGCTCGCCATGCAATGCATAAATCGTTGTCTATCTAGCGGTGAAGTTCAGTAGGTACTCATTTGTTAACCGCGGTACATACCGCTTGACAAGAAGTCCCTCAGACGCAGTCCACAGAGCGCTGGAGATCAGTAGGTACCTTGCTGCACAGACCGCAGTCCAGGCATGAGTCCGCCAAGCGGTATGGAGAGCGGTCGTGCGCATTTCTTGTTTTTGGCGGAGATCTTGAAGCCCTAATTTGGAGAACATATAAATATTTCTTATTCTTCTAAAATAAGGGAGTGAGAAAACTACCTTTCTTTTATTCTTCCTAAAACAACTTCACAATTCTCTAAAAACATCTCTATACATTGAAGATTCAAAGACGAAGGAGAATTCATCATTGAAGATCTTAATGAGTTTTATCTTTTCTTTCTCTTCTCTTTTTATTTTCAACATGTGTAACTAATCCCATAACTAAGGAATCAATGTGAACCTTTTGTGAATGCTCATATATGGATTAATTATTATTTCATCAATTCAATTCTTGATTTATTCATTGTTCTTAATTGCTTAATCCTCATTAGTTTTAATATTTATTCACACCATAGACCAAGGGTGGATAACTATTTGGCATGATTTTAGGGTTAAGACTATCTGAGAATTAGGGTTAGAGTATAGACCAAACCTAATCTTGATTAATGCTTTTTTGAATGAATGAATTTTATCTTTAGCATAGGCCAAGCAAAGTATAGAATTTGGTTCTTAATTCTTGCGCTTAAAGGGTTTTTGATCACTGTTCACACCATAGACCAAGGGTGAATAGTGGTTGGGAGCACGTGACTCATCCCATGACCATACGGTAATAGTAACATTAAAGACAAAGAATGAACCCTAGAATTGATTGAATCTTGTTTACAAATTAATTCCATACATTGAGTGTTCATAATTGGGGATCATTGATGACTTAGTGTTTTCTTTCCATTATCACAACCATATTCTCATTAATTGTTTTCTTAGTTTAATTTAATTTAGTTTTTGTTTAATTCAATCATCAACAAATCTTTTGGTTACTTTAATTTAACTTCAATTAGAGTTAGTTTTAATTAATAAATCTCTTTTCCTCGTGGAAACGATCCTTACTTGGCACTGTACTTATCTTCACGATTCGTGCACTTGCGAGTGAGTATTTTATAACACGATTTTACACATCATGCAGCTATATTTTTGGACAGGATGTGACTACATTACACTTATTAAGTGTATGTCAAACTATAATAAAATATATATATATATATATAATAAATTTGTTCTGGACTGAAAAATAATTACATATTTCATAGTTTGGGTGCATTTGGGTTGGGCATTGACCCAGTTCGTTGGACTTATACTTCTATTTCATATTAGAGAATTTTAATTTTTAATTTTTTTTTGGAGGGGTCATGGCTCTTGCCATCCCCTTCTCCTCCGTCTTCTATGTACACTAGCATATAATTTTGATATCTTTAAGGCTATAACTGTTGGTGTGATGGTAAGCTTGAGGTCACTTGTGGTGCACCTCCGAGAGAGATTTCGAACACTCAACAGAAGGAGAAACTTCAAACTTCTCATTTCTCTCTAGATTTTCTTACACCACTCCAGACACTTACAATACAATCTTCATCCCTTCATATAAGAAATGAGATGAGATAAAAACAAACAAAATAAATGCCAACAGATTTCAGTTTGTTTGCTGGCAGTTGGGAGGTGGCTGGTTTGAGTGATTCGGGAAGATGGTGGTTGGAGGTTGGAGGTTGGAGGTTGGTGGTTGGCTGGAGGTGGCGGCTGGAGACCATGTTTAACTTTCAACATCCCCCATTAAACTTGACTCTCCGTACTTCGCCATACCGAGCATTGTCTTTAATCTTGAAAATACATCATGTTTGAATGGCTTGGTGAAAATATCAGCAGCTTGATCATATGTCCTGCAAGAGACTAGTTCCACCTCTTTATCTTTCACATGCTCTTTGATGAAATGATATCGCGTATCAATGTGTTTGCTTCTTTCATGGAATACTGGATTCTTTGCTAGCGCAATTGCTGACCGATTGTCAATGTAGACCTCTGTGGGATTAACTTGTGGAAATCCCAAGTACTGCAACACATTTCTGATCCAGATACCATGACAAACAGTTGAGCAGGCAGCAACGTACTCAGCTTCATATGATGACAATGTCACAATGGCTTGCTTTTTGGATGACCATGTGAACGTTGTATCTCCCATAAAAAAACGTAAAACCTGTCGTGCTTTTACGTTCATCCAGATCTCTTCCTCAATCACTATCTGAATAGCCAATCAACCTGTAATTTTCACTTTTGGTATACAATATACCATCATTAATAGTACCTCTTATGTAACGGAGTATCCTCTTTACTGCATTCAGGTGAGACTGGTCAGGAGTCTCCATGTATCTACTGACTAGTCCAACTCCATAGAGTATATCTAGTCCAGTACACGTCAAGTATCTCAAGCTTCCAACCAAGCTCTTGAAATAGGTTGGATCAACATCTTCTCTTTCATTCTTTCTTAACTCTATTCCTGTTTCTACATGAGTTGTGACAAGATTGCATTTTTCAATACCAAATCTTTTCAGAATTTCTTTTGCATAGATACTCTGAGAGATGAAGATACCTTTTTCGCTTTGCACAACTTCAAAGCCGAGAAAATGAGCCACTAGACCAATGTCAGTCATCTCAAATTCTTTCGCCATTCTCCGCTTGAAATCTTCAAACATGGCTGGATTATTGCCGGTGAAGATCAAGTCATCAACATATAGGCATGCATATAACAAGCTTCCGTCAGTCTCTTTCTTCATATATAATGCATGCTCATACGAATATTTCTTAAATCCGCTCTCTTGGAAGTAATCATCAATCCTCATGTTCCATGTGCGATGTGCTTGCTTCAAACCATATAGGGCTTTCTTTAGCCTGCACATTTGATCTTCTTTGCCTTTCTTCACATATCCAGATGGTTGTTCCACATAGATTTCTTCTTCAAGAAAGCCATTCAGGAATGCTGACTTTACATCAAGTTGGTAAATTTTACAACTTTTCTAAGCTGCCAATGATATCAGCAATCTGATAGTTTCTAGTCTGGCAACTGGGGCAAAGACTTCTCCGTAATCAACTCATTCATTTTGCTTATAGCCTTTTGCTACAAGTCTTGCCTTGTATCTCTGGACTTCTCCTTTAGCATCTCTTTTGGTCTTGTAGACCCACTTCACTCTGATGGTTTTCCAGTCTTCTGGGAGATTAGTCAACTCCCATGTCTTATTCTTTTCAATGGATCCAATCTTTTTATCCATTGCACTTCTCCCAATATTCTTTTTGGTTAGCCTCTTCAAAGCTTACCGGATCACTTGTCATCAATAGATAATACAGAGTAATATCTTTTTCCACCTGTTCTGTATTTTCATACAGATTTTCTAGGCTACGTGTCCCTCTAGGCCTCATATCTGAGAAGTCACGATCAATTGGTAATGGAGCATTATACCTTTGTGGTGAAGGGGAACCACGTTGATGAGTCTACTGGTCTTTGGGTATTTGTGGCTCTGTAGACACTTCTCTTGTCTCTTCTACAGGTATTAACTTTATACTTCTGGAAGCGTTGGTCTGCTCCCAATTCCTGTATTCATTTTCTTCAAAAATGACATCCCTGCTGAAGATCACTTTCTTGGTGACAGGGTTGTATAGCCGATAACCTATAGTTATGTCACTGTATCCAACAAGGATACATTTTTCTCATTTATCTTCAAGCTTGGTTCTTCTAGCTTCTAGGACTTTGATATAGGCGATGGAGCCAAAAACTCTAAGGTGACTCACACTTGGTTTGTGAGTGCTCTATACTTCTTGCGGAGTCTTTATATCAAGACTTTTTGTAGGACATACGTTTAGTGGATATACCGCACACAAAACTGCTTCAGTCCAAAAGCTTTTGGGCATGTTTTTATCCTTTAACATGCTTCTGACCATGTTAAGGATTGTTCAATTCTTTCTTTTAGCTACACCGTTTAACTGGGAGTATAAGCTGGTGTAAACTGATGTTTGATTCCTTGTTGCTTAAGGAATTCCTGGAAAGCACCTGTAGTGTATTCTTCATCTTTATATGATCTCAGTGTTTTGATGTAATAGCCACTTTGCTTCTCCATAAGAGTTTTGAACTCTTTGAAGTAACCAAATACTTCAGACTTCCTCTTTAGGACATAGACCCAAGTCTTTCTGCTATAGTTGTCAATGAAGGTAAGGAAGTATTGATTCTATCCATTTGATATCGGCGTCAATGGATCACACACATCTGTGTGAACGAGCTCAAGTGACATGGTTGCTTTCCAATTTGCCTCCTTTCCGAAGCTATTTATGTGTTGTTTACTAAGAACACAGCTTTCACACATCTCTTTTGGGTGATGGATGTTTGGAAATCCTTTAACCATCTTCTTACTTCCCAGTTGCTTCAAAGTTGAGATGTTCATACCTAAGATATCACAACCAATCTTTGTATTCAATGATGGTTGTCAAACACCTTTGTGTATCATGATGAATTGCGAGAGGAAACATCATGTTCTTCGTCATCTGGACTCGAGTAACCAGCTTTCCTCGAGCATCTGTGATGGTGAGTTGCATATTTTGAAGGCTAATATGATAACCTTTCTCCAGGAGTTTTTCGAGACTTAGGATATTTGTCTTCATGTTTGGAACATAATAAACATTGGAGATGAAAACATGATCTCCATTCTTCTGTTTGATCATGACATCCCATCTTCCTTGGATAGGGATTTTTTAGAGGTCGCTAAATGAGATTTCTCTATGAACTTTCTCATGAAGTTCAACGAATAAGTCTTATCTGCCAATCATATGGTTGTTGGCTCCAGAATCAAGAAACCAAACATTTTGGTTTTGATATGTTGAGTTGTGTGCCATTAACATCAACGATTCTCCTTCAACTTGCTCTTTCCCTGTAAAATTAGAATTTTCATTTACCTTATTTGGGTTACCTCTGCACTCATTGCTATAGTGACCATATTTGTGGCAGTTATAGCATTGAACATTTCTTTTGTCAATGTTCGGACGGTTGTTGTAGCCGCCTCTTCTTCCTCGTCCTCTTCCTCGTGGGACATAGTTATGTTGTCCACGTCTTCCTCTATTTGCGTCTCTTCCTCATATGCCTCCACCTTTGGTTTCGACATTTGCAGAACCTCTTCCATGAGATCCTCTACCTCATTCTCTTCCTTGTTGTGAGGTTCCCCCTTGCTCGTATCTTTTTTCATTAAGGAAGAGCTTTGACTGGAGAGCTTTGACTGGAGAGTTTGCTCTAATACTTTGTCGTCATCTTTTCTTGTGACTTTCTGCTCATAGGCTTGCAATGAACTCACTAATTCTTCAACAGACATCGTCTTTAGATCTTTTGTTTCTTCAAAGGCCACAACTATAAAGTCAAACTTTTGATCCAATGATCGTAAAAGTTTCTCTGAAATTCTCATGTCGATGAGAGTTTCTCCATTTCTTCTTAGCTGATTCGCAACGACCATGACTCGTGTATAGAATTCAGTAATGGATTCATTGGATTTCATTCGTAGGGATTCGAATTCACCTCGTAGAGTTTGAAGACGGATTCTTTTCACTTTGTCAGCACCTTTGTAGGTCTTGTAAAGAGTGTCCCAGACTTCTTTCGATGACTTAGAGTATGCTATGATCTCGAACGTAGCGTCGTCTAGTCCTTGATAAATTATGGACTTTGCTTTACCATCCTTCTTTCTATCGGCTTTGAGAGTTGTTGTCTGAGCATCTGTCATGTCTCATTCAGCTTCTTTGGATGCGGGTTCTGTATATTCATCTTCCATAATGTCCATGACATCTTAAGAGCCTAGTAGAGCTCACATTTGCATGCACCAATTGTCATGGTTGTCTTTGGTAAGCTTCGGGATGACAATATGCGCGTTTTCGATAGCCATCGAGACTTGAAATGCTTAGAACACTGATCTGGAGTCTGAATTTGCAAAAACCAAGTGCACTGTTGTGTTCAAAATGGTCCAAAACCTTGGAAACCAGTCCGAGTTTGTCAAAAAAAGAGTTCGGAAGCGTCCGGAACAAGCGGTCAAACTTTTGGTAAAAATCAACCAAAAGATAAAAGAATATTCTTTTTGTTGACGGAATATTCTAGCTGTTATAACGGCGTTAGTGACATCAGCAGCACGTCAGCATACGGGTTGGGATCTGGATAGGATGCAGGTCGACCTTCGGGTCTGATGAGTTGGTAGTATCTCGGGTCGGATATCGGGTCGAACGCTGGGTCAATGGATCAGACTTCGGGTCGGATCACGAGTCGGATTCAGAAAATCGAGTGAGGGAGATGATCGACGCGTTTCTTTCACTTCACCGGAGGTTGCGGCTTCACGTGACGGCACGTGAGCGTACTCGCAAACTGCGGGAGGCACGTGCGGCCTCTCTGGAGCTCTAATTTTGGTGATTCTTTCACCGTTGCACTCCTTATGATGATTAGAACATACTTGTATGCTCAAAACACAATTTGGAGCACTTTGATTTCTGGGCCAATTTGGTTTTGGCCTCTGTTTTTCGAATTTCTGGCTCTCCTGGGCTCTGATACCACTGTTGGTGTGATGGTAAGCTTGAGGTCACTTGTGGTGCACCTCTGAGAGATATTTCTAACTCTCAACTAAAAGAGAAACTTCAACACTTCTATATTACCTTACACCACTCCACACACTTACAATACAATCTTCATCCCTTTATATAGGAAATGAGATGAGATAAAAACAAACAAAATAAATGCAAATAGGTTTCAGTTTGTTTGTTGGCAGTTGAGAGGTGGCTGGTTTGAGTGATTCAGGAAGATGGTGGTTGGAGGTTGGAGGTTACTAGTTGGCAGGAGGTGGCAGTTGGAGACCAAGTTTAACTTTCAACAATAACCCCATTTACTTGCGAAATTATGTACAGGTATTCCCTATTTCTATACCCTCCTACATACATGTGAAATTATAAAATAAAAAAATTAAAAAATCAAAAATATTGATGAGAAATTAATACCTTATTGAATACATGACAATTAAAATTTACGAGAAATTTTCCAAGTTTTACCGTAATAACAAAATAAATCAAAATCGATTTTAAGTTCTAAAATAAAAATAAAATAAAATCTAGATAAAGTCTCAAGTTCCAACAAAATAATATTCAAACAAGCTTCCATACACTTGTATAAAATATATACATCACAATATCAACACTTTTACACTAATTTTAGAGTTTGTTTTTAGTCTAGTAAAAGCATTGTCATTATATATATATATATATATATATATATATATATATATATATATATATATAGTCATTATCTCCTTAGGACAAACTAATTTTATTTACAGTAGTTCCAAAACTATGAATTTTATCTAGTGGTATGAATTTTCAAATATGTACTCACATGTGTACCTGAATAAAAATATTCATAGTTTCATACTCCTCTACCCGGGATGGGTACCCATGGATATCTCTGCATCTATAGATAGAATTGTCATCAGTAATAATAACAAATCATCTAAGTGGTAACATTGACTAATTTTTTTGATCAACATATTTCAAACCATAAATACACCCATTTGAAGTGTAAAAATAACGTCATTTATTGAATTGTAGAATAAAAAAACCATTAATGCTGTTAGAATCAGGGGATATTGTTGAATAAACTTTTTTTACACAATCATTAATAGTTGAAAGATCAGGGAAGGTTTTTGATATTAACCCTTGGAGTTAATGCACCTTAAGAAATAATTAATTGTGTTTAGCTTTGCTTAATAAATAATCTACTGAAAAGAAAGGAAGGTGACTAGGTGAGTGGTTGGTAAACTTACTTTAAAAATACATTTTTCTTTTTTTGTTGTGGTCAAGTAAAATGACCTAAATCAAGTTCTCTCTATTTCAGGAAAAAAAGGGTAAAGGTATGAGAGAGAATACTAGAGAGAGACACTCTTCAACCACCGGAAAAGTCTATGGAAGAGATTTCAGGGACAAGTTGTTTTCTATTTTTGTTGATAATCTCAATTTAAAGGTGGATTATGAACATTTGTGGGGAATATTCAAACCATTTGGAAAGGTTAAGGACATTTTCTTGTCGGCTATAAAGGACAGAAGAAGGAGCAGGTTTGCGTTTGTGAGGTTTGAGACATTACAGGAAGCTTCCAAGGTAGCCATGACTACTAATGGAATGCATGTATATGGATGGCCCATAGATACGAAAGTAGCAGCTTACGGATGGAAGACTAGAAGCTACAAGCCGACGGAACAAAGGTTTCGGAATAGAGAAGAGGGGAGGCAACAGGGTTAGAATTTGGTGAGGAAGGAGAAGACTCATCATCGTTCATATGCAGAGTTTGTGAGAGGGCACCAGGAAGAGGGACATAACAATGAGGAGAAGGAAAGGGAGCAGCTGATGTCGATGGCTTGGGATTTCAGGAAAACTGATCAGGTCTGGCTGAATTGCACTGCAGTGGGCATTTTGAAGGATTTTAAGGAGGTGTCAAGGGTGAACACTCGACTGCAGAATGGTGGGATTGAGTTCACCTCAACTTACCTAGGAGACAAATGCATTCTTTGGCGTTTTGATTGTGAATTAATCAAAGATAGATTCATCAAAGACAGAGGCTTGTGGGACGATTGTTTCTCGATTATGGTTGGATGGTTAGAAGCCTTGTGGGACGATTGTTTCTCGATAATAGGATTTATAACTATTATGAAGTTAATTTGTAAAAAAAATTGATTATGATTATTATAAATTTATAATAAACTGAAATATCAATATGGAAAGCTTGATATATATATATATATATATATATATTAAAAACTATTTTTTCCCTCCTCTAAAAAAATTTGGAATATATCTAATTATTTGGTCCGACAAGGTGTATATATATATATATATATATATATATATTTACAAAGATAGTTCAACTGTTGAAGTAGGTAGAATTTGGAAAATGCCATAAAATTATATGCTTCAAGACTCTATACACCTTTTTTTTTTTGAAAAGGCAAATATTTCCAAGGAGAAAAAAAGATACAGAGCAAGCTATACTCCTAAAGCTTCCTACGCCGACCAGGCAAGTAGAAACAGCAAGAGCTAGAGGCACAATGACATATCAGACCAAACCCATAAGCAACACAACCGCCCCCAAACCAAAAAACAAAACTAGAAGCCAAAAATGAAAATCCAACATGGAAAGCCAAAGGGAGACAAAAACCAAAGACCCAAACCCAAACTCCTACACCTGAAGATAGCCCAAGACAGCCTCGAAGACAGAGCAAACAACAAAATAAAACCACACAACCAAAATCACCCTGCAGCAAAACGCAAAGACTGACCATGAAACCATGGTCCAACAAGATCCACGAAATCACAACCATGCCTCCTGCTTCAGACCTGTCGCAGCACCCTGCTTCGCAAGAAAATCAGCTGCAGCATTACCATTTCTGGTGGCATAACGAACTGAGACCCTCGGGTTCAACCTGTGCAAAACATCCTTAATCTCCAATAAGGACTCCAAGAATTGGATATTACCAACCCTTACCCCATTCACCCAAGAGACGGCGGATTTGGAATCACTTTCAATAATAACATTAACATCTGTGGGGTACTGAACTGATTCACAACATTGACATGCCTTGAGAATAGTTGCAACTTCAGCTGCTGTGGAAGTACCACAACCTATAAAAGAAGTGAACATGCATATTATGTCACCAACACAATTTCGAAGAATTCCGCCAATGCCAGAGCGCCCAGGATTGCCTCTGGATGACCCGTCAACATTAAACTTTATTTTCCCCTCCCGTGGTGGCCTCCAACTAGACTTCACTAACCTCTTCTTCTTAATAGCATCTCTACACCCTATTTTCAGATCCATCATCATTATCGCTAGAGACAAGGTAGAACCTGGGCCACAATTCTTAAACCAACACGCCACTCTCCACCTCACCATTTCCACAGCCTTAATAGAATTGACCTCCCCATGGTTAAACACAACTGCATTTCTAGTTTCCCAAATGGTCCAGCAGATTGCATGGAAGGCCACTTTCCACACTCTACTACTACTAGCAGCCCGGCATAGAAACATCCACCCATCCATCCAGCTTCTCATCTTCTCTGTCATGCAAGTTTCAATCCCCCACCAATTAAAGCAATTCGACAATAGTACCTAAGACCAGTTACATCTCAAAAAAAGATGATCGATAGTCTCCTCTGTTTGCATACAGAAAGGGCACATCTGACTTCCTATCAATCCCCCAGTCAGCTTTGGCAACAGGTACCCTACCAGTACCCTTCCTTTGGCCAACATCCAACAGAAAAGATCCACCTTAGGGGGCACCACTCCAGTCCACAAAAGAGGATTAACACCTATGCTGATAGTGTAACCCGAACGATGCTCGAGTTCTCTCCTGAAGGATCTAACAGTAAAAGTACCTGAAGGAGTCAGTGTCCATAGAAGGGAATCTGAGCTAGACTTCCTCATCCGGAACTTATCTAGCTCCATGAGGAAGCATGACCAAACACTTTCTTCCCACCCAAAAACCGGTCTTCTTGTAGTAATATGCCACTCCCACACCCTGCCCCTCCATTCTCCAAACTCCCTGACCTTGCCAGATTTATTCACTGCCAGAGCATAAATCCTAGGGAACAACAACGCAAGAGGAACACCATCCACCTTTAGGTCCTTCCAAAAATAAATACGATCCCCCTCCCTCACCAACAGCTTCATACAATCCATAATGATACCAGCAGATATGGAGCCATCCTTCCATAACCCATTTACTGACTTAATAAACAAAGAAGCTTGTGTCCCTCCCTTCCACTCCCACACTAGAGAACAAGGCTCAACCAGGTACTTATCACACAAGACTCTACACACCTTTATTTGAGTTTTTTTAGGGATGTTTGGTTAGGCTTTTAAGATTGCCTATTTTAAATTCAGTAGATACTAGTAGAATTTAAACCTCTACTAGACAAAAGCTCATGGGGAGGAGCTTCTTTAAATAGATATTTTTTTTTTAAAAAAAATATTTACCAACCAAACAATTATATTTTTTTTTCCAGAAGTTTTACTTCTAATAGATCTATTATAAATGGAGGTTTTTCAAAAGCCCAACCAAACAAACTCTAAATCTATAACAACACTTGTGCTTGTTTAACTAACTAATTAATTGGGTATATATAAAGGTGTTTTACTTTGAAATATATACATATCTAAAAGTTTTCAAATATATAGATTTTTCTAGGTCTGTAATTCATCAAATGTTTAGGGGTCATTTGTTTTTTTCCACTTAAAACTTAATGGGTCTGAATTGAACTCATTAAGTTGTTTTGTTTGTTTTTTAAGTGGTCAAATAACTTAAAAATATCAAAAAAACAACTTAAAATAAAAAGTAAGAAATCCTGACTTTTAACTTAATTTCAAATAACTGAATTATAATTAAAATATTTTTTTCCAAGTCTATCCTCCAAAAAAAAATATATTTCCAACTTTATTTTAATTTAATATGGTGTAAAAATTTTCTTTTAACATATTTTTTATTTTAAACATGTTTTAGAAAAGAAAAAAAAACTCTAATTACTTCTCATGATGAAATTTTTTAGGGATTGAACAATTGAATTTCTCTCCTGCCAAATCCCGGTAAGAACTCTTTATTTATTTATTTTTATCTAACTATTAGTATAGTGCTCAATAAATTTTTCTATCATATTGAGTAGATTTCGTGGCTCGAAAATGTTAAAGAATTATTGTATATAAAAAATCCAAACACCTTTTTTTTATTTGGTTTCCGGTGCATATGATCCAGGAAACCAAAAAAAAAATGGTTTCATGAATTATATTCACCGGAAACGAAGACAACATATAAAATTGAACTTAAACTTGAACTTGAACTTTTTTTTTGACAATAAATTTAACTTAAACTTTGTTTGCAGAACATGCAAAATTATATTCTTTGATTAATTTTTTATTTTGTTAAATTGAACTTTGTTTGCAAAAAAAAAACATACAAAATTTTATAAAGAATGGTGCATGTTAAATTAGTATGGGTATAAATGTAAAATTACTTATTTTTAAACAGTTTTATTTTTGAAAAACAAACATGTTGACAATACATTCAAATGTGAGGAAAAACAAACAAACATGTCATTCAGATTCAGATTTCAGTCCCTATTCAGACTTCAGAAAAATTCAGAACTATTCAGTGTTCAGACAACAAAACAAACAACCCTTTAGTCTTCAGACTTTCAGTGATGATGTTGCTCCAAGTTTTCCTTGTAATCCAAGCTCTTCAACAAGTCGTGGACAAGTTTTCATCATATCGCACCGACTGGTTTTATATTTAATTCCCAATATTTGATTATATATATATACATAATAATTTTCGCATAAGTGCGCACCGATAGAATTATATAAGTACATTGAATGTGAGCCATTTATTTTACATATTTTAACTCGGTATGTATGCACTTGTCAAAACTCTTTTATAAATGAGTGGCTCACATTCAATGTCCTTATATAATTCTATCAGTTCGCATTGACATGAAAAGAACTGTATATATATATATATAATAATTGACGGTCAAAAAAATAATATAATTATTGATTTATTTGCGATTCAACTTACTCCAAAATTTATAAACAAAAAATAATTGTTAAAATAGTTGAGAACAAAAATTCTAAATTTAATTTTTAAGAATTAATTTGAAATTTAAATCCTAAAAATTGAAAATTATAACGTAATTTCAAAATTATATTACCAATAAATTCTAAATCAACGGTCTTTTATTCAATTATAAAGATAAGTAACAATAACCCAACTGTAATTTTTTTTTTTCACATCACCTCTTAGCAGCTATGGTAACGTACCTAATTTCCATAGTGGTGACGAAGAGTGCTAGTCTCATAATACGTATTTTAAAAATATGTGTTGAGAGTTTTCTTTCGATTTGTAAGAGTGGTTATACAAACCACACATATATTGTCTATATGCATTTTTTTTTGAAAGGAAATAACACAACTAAAATTAATATTCATAGGCAAACAACTATTAAGTTTAAATTAAGATATATATATATATATATACAATCATTTTTTCCTCAGTACGTACTGATATAATTTATATCAGTCCGTTGCATGTAGACCACTGATTATGGAGAAGTTTTGACAAGTGTATACACCTTGAGTCAAAGTATATAAATCTAATGGTCCACATCTAACGCACTGATGAAGTTATATCAGTGCGTATTGACTTGAAAATTTATTTATATATATATGGATCAAACTAAATCAATTTAAATTTGTGACTTAATTTGTTGACTTCAACATCTCAACCATCCATATGCTTTTAATCCAATAGTTGCGATTTGAATGTATTTACAACTCTTAGATTAAAAGCACATGGATGGTTGAGATATTAAAGTCACACAATTAAGTCATAAATTTTAGTCAATTTAACCTAACCCTCTATATATATATATACAGAAATTTTCAAGTCAGTACGCATTGATATAACTTCATCAATGCGTTGGATGTGGATCATTAGATTTATATATTTTGACTCAAAGTGTATGCACTTGTCAAAACTTCTTTATAATCAGTGGTCCATATGTAACGCACTGATATAAGTTATATATAAATTATATCAGTGCGTACCGAAGAAAAAAATAATATATATATATATATATATATATATATATTTTGCAAGGGTGAGCCCCGATTTACCCTTTAAAGTTATTACAATATGCTCTTATTGATTTGATATCATTATTGACATTTCATCTGAATAAAATTGCCAATTTACCAACATTTGTTTATTGATTTACGTGCACCATGATTCCATCAAACCACCGTTCATTCTCTTCACTATTTTTTTTTATTGTTTATTATTATTTTTTCATTTGTGCACTGCAGCCTCCACTGCTCCTTTCACTTTTGTGTGTTTTTTCTCTTTATCCCACTCCTAATTTTTTTTAACAATTTTGAGAATACGTTTGCAATCTACCCTCTCTCCTTACAAGGTAATTTTTTTTTATTTATTAATGAAATTCTTCTCGTTATTATAATTATCATAATTTTTTTTATAACTAGCTAGTATTTAGTTTAACCCCATTTAATAGAAATGGTAAATTACACTGAACCCCTTGAGGTTTGAGCAAGTTACACTTAGATGTAAAATTTTCTTTATTATACACTAACACCCCCAAAACTTAAATTTGACTTTTAAAATATCTAAAATGCCCCTAGTTATATTATTTTATACTTTATTTTTTTACCTTTAAACCAAAAACTTTATAAACTTTAATGAAAATAAAAATTAAATAAAAATATGATTCATTAAATATATAGTTTTAAAAAATTAAATAAATAAATAGTTTAAAAAAAATTAAATAAATAAATAGTTTAAAAATAAATAAAAAAATAGTTTATAAAAATAAAATAAATAAATAATTTTTAAAAATAAAATAAATAAATAGTTTTAAACAAATAAATAAATTGTTTTAAAATGTAAATAAATAAATGAAAAAAAAATTCAAAAACATTAAATTTTTTAAGGATATCCATTAATTGGGACAAGAAAAACTCTAAATATCCAAACTTTTATGATAAAGATGATGGTGAGAGAAGTTTCAAGGTTCCCAACACTCCTTGGATATTTAGAGCTTATCTTATCCCTATTAATGAATATTCTTAAAAATTAGTGTTTTTAATTTTTTTCATTTATTTTTTAAAATATTTATTTATTTAAAACTATTTATTTATTTGATTTTTTAATACTTGTTTATTTAATTTTTTAATTATTTATTTACTTAATTTTTTTAAAACTATTAATTTATTTAATTTTTTAAAACCATTTATTGATTTAATCTATCTACTTATTTAATTTTTTAAAACTATTTGTTTATTAAATTTTTTAAACTATTTATTTATTTAATGAATCATATTTTTATTTAGTTTTTTATTTTTATTAAAGTTTATAAAGTTTTTGGTTAAAAAGTAAAAAATAAAAAAGTAAAGTATAAAATAATATAACTAGGGGTATTTTAGACATTTCAAAAGTCAAATTTAAGTTTTAGGGGTGTTAGTGTATAATAAAGAAACTTTTCCATCTAAGTGTAACTTGTCCAAACTTTAAGGAGTTCAGTGTAATTTACCCTAATAGAAAATCCTATATCCGTCCATCAGTCCATGTATATTGTGGAAACACATTATTCTTGCATGTTGCATGATCGAGACCGGAGTCACATGTCTTGTGGAAACTTCCTGCAATTTTTGCATATATAATATATGTATGTATATTATTACTTCATCTAAGATAAAATAAAACACAAAACACTGAGATATTTTTTTTAAGGTTCTTTTATTTATTTATTGCATGAAGTTTTAATGCTCCTTGTCTTTAATGACTAAATTGCAAGAAGGCGAACCTCAATTGTTGGCAGGGTCAATTGACTGGTACAGTTCTATACAACTGGTTCGAATATAAAAACAAAAGGACTATGTCACGAGATTATGTGTTTTGAATCCTCTTTCTCTTAAAAAAAAAACCATGAATGTATATAATATTAAAAAAAACTTCAACATATTTTCTAATAAAAAAACGGTTTGGTATCTGACTCCGAGAGATCGTGCGAAATTGTTAGAAGAAATGAAGTCAAAAAGAAGTTAAAAAGAAGTAAAAAAGAAATGACTCTGGTCTCGATCATGCAACATGCAAGAATATTACTGTGGAAAGTCCTGACTCATTGAGTCATGATACAAATTCAAGCTTTATCCACGCGCAGTTGGAGGAAAACTCTAGTCCATTTATAAGAAAATGCGTGTGTTTACACTTTTTACGCTGAAATTAATTCAAATTTTAGGTCAAGAATTCCATTATTGTTTGTATTTTCTAATATGGTCGTATTAGGAGATCGATCAAATCTTCCACGTTCACATTTGAGATTTATTTGTTTGTCTTTTTAAGCTGTTCTTCACTTTTCCTAAAGCGTGGATGTTAGGTTTGACTAGTATTCTCAAGTGAATTCAATGAGAATCAAATGAGACTCAACTGATGTGAAACTTTCTGAAGACGTGAGATAACATTTGGAAATTGGAGATGATGTTTGAGGGAGGTTTGAAGACCAAGAAGAACTGAAGAAACGAAGTCTGAAGAAAACCGATGTGCCTTACGCTGCGCAATTGCTTAGCGGTAAGGACATCGGTCCAACCCAGAGGACAACGCTGTGCGTAGGGAAACCGGTGGGACAACGGTTTCCTACGGCTTACTAAAACGTGGTGCATTCCAGGTGACTTGTAACGGTGTAGGGTACAAGTGGCCAACCGTGACTGAAACCGTAGTCAACCATAAGCACGAGTAAAACGGGAAATCTTCAGCGGAAAAAGAAAGTAATTCTCTTGGAAATTCTTGTACTTGAAGGAAAATGATTTCTCTTTACAAGAAGACTAGTGCATAAAAGGAAATAGTATTTATGTGAAACAAGAAAGTCTTGTACGTGTAGGAGGTGGATTTCCTTGTTGGTATAAAAGCTCATTGTAACTAGTATAAATAGAACCTTGTAACTAGGTTATTTGTGTGGAGAAAAAGAACACCTGTAACATCAGAGAGTAGGTGGTTCTAGGGGAGACCCCATGGAATATATGGGGAGGGATCCGGGGAATACATGGGGATCAATAGGGAGATCCGTGGGTGATATTCAGGGGAGACTTAGGAGGATATTCGGGAGGGGGTGTACACGGAGGAGGACCTGGTGAGTGTTGTGAGCTGAAAGCCATGATGTAAAACTCGGTTGTGAGCTTAGGGGCTTGGTAAGGCTCGGTAGGTTGGGGTTTGGGTTGTGAGAGAGAGAATCCTGGAGTATATGGTTGTAACAATTTATCATATAATGAAACTTTCTCTATCGTCCTGACGACTTGTGGTTTTTTCCCTGATTTAAGGTCTTCCACGTATATCTTATGTTATATGATTGTTTATTTTCTTTCATCTTATTTTTCCACCTGAATCATCCCTATACTCTCCGTACTTGCTTTGGCATGGGTTATACTTTTGAATTCGAGTTTTTAAAGTGAGTTTTGGAATATCAAAAGGAAAAGAAAAGAGGTTATGAGTCTCTATGATATATATGTCATCAAATTTTGAGGTTTTAGCTAGTTAGGATTAAGAAGGTGCTTTGGTTTGTGTTTCCTTAATGATGACATGGACGATTAGACTAAGATTAATTAAGAAGCTCATTTTCTTTTCAACATCGTTGCGGAGGGGATGAGTTATCTTCAATAAAATAGTAGACTATGGGTTTAATGAAGGGTGAGATGTTTGGCAGAGATGGGTTGCAAGTGCCACATCTTCAATTCGCAGATGATACAATTGACTTCCTTAAACCTCGGCACTCTTACCTTTTGAACTTAAAGAGCATTCTTCACTGTTTTGAACTAGCTTTTGGTTTAAAGATTAATTTTCATAAGTCGTGTTTAGCTAGAGTTTGGAGGATTTTGAGCAGGGAGGAAATGTGGGCTGAGATGCTTAAGTGTAGAAAGGTTTCTTTTCCTATTGTTTATCTAGGCCTTCCTTTAGGTGCTAGACCATTTACAAGGGCTTTTTGGAACCCGGTGGTTGAGACAATTAAGAATTGTTTGACACCTTGGAAGAGGGAGTTTTTATCCAAAGCAGGCAGATTGGTGTTGATCAAGTTTGTTCTCAGTAGTATCCTAACTTATTACATGTCCATATTTAAAATGCCGGTGGCGGTGGCTCAAAAGATTGAGAAGATTCAACGTGGTTTTCTGTGGGGAGATGGGTTCTAAAAAAGGAAACTTCATACGGTGGATTGGATTTTGGTCTGTAAAAGTAAGAAGAACGAAGGCCTAGGGATTGGGAGAATCAGTGACAAGAACATTGGCTTACTGGCTAAATGGATATGTAGGCTTAGTTCTGAAGCTTCGCCTCTTTGGAAAAGAGTAGTTTGTGCCAAATATGAGATTAATAATGATAGGTTACGATGGGATTGGCAGAGTACCACTGCCATTTTTTTTCCTGTTTTGTTAAAGCAATAGCCAATCTGTTCAGGCTTGGCTCTATTTCAACAAGGGTCATCCAGGAAGGCTTTAAGTTGGTGATAGGGAAGGGTTTGAATACTAGATTTTGGCAGGATATAATGGTCGATTTGGTGCCTTTAAAGGCAGCCTTCCCCAGAATTTTTGCTTTGTCCTTGTGCAAGGAAGGGTGCATTGCTGATTTCAAGCAGTGGCATGACAAGAATTGGGTTTGGGATATAAGGTTGAGAAGACAACCTGTTGTTTGGGAAATGAATCAATGGAATTGCTTCCTTAAATGCATAGAGTGTGTTGTTATTCACAGATCGATCAATGATACAATGGATTGGTGTTTTACTTTGAAAGGTATATTTTCGGTGTCTTATTTTCTTTGTGCTATAGAAGATTTTCAGATAGTCGAGGCTATGTACTCCAAGCATCCTTGGAAAAGGATTTGTCCCCCTAAAGTTGAAGTGTTTTTATGGCAACTACTTAGAATGAGAGTTTTAGTGGGTGATGTTCTTCAAAAAATTGGGTTGGGGATGGATTTGAAGTGCAAGCTGTGCAAAAATGACAAGGAGACTATGAACCATGTGCTTCTGCTCTGTCCTTGGACATGGAAGCTTTGGGTGAGTTGCTTGAGCCGGTGGAAAGGTCAATATTGCCCGACTGTTTCTTTAAAGGACTGATGGCTCGTCTTTTTGTGTCGTTTCCAAATTGCGAGTATCAAAAGATATATATACTAAAGTTCCTACGCAATGTGCTCTAAACTAGCAAAAGACTAGTAAAGCGGTAAGCGAGGGTATCGTTCCGCAGGGAGGTGTTTCGTTAACCATTTCTAGTTCTAGTGTTTGTTGAAAGCAATGGAAATAGAATGCGGATGTGGTGAGAATGATATGTGTGAGGTGTAAGCATAACGCGGTGTGGTGTGTGCAAAGGAAATGTAAATAAAGTAACGACAGAAAAGGGAATATGAAGAGGTGAGAATGGTGATTAAAGTGACAAATAAAATAGTGGATATGAGAGATGAATGATATTATCACACAAGGGGTCTAAGTTCACCAACATAAGTGCATATAAGTTATTGTTAGGCATTAAGAACATTCAATTCAAATTACGGGCTTGTTCTCTCTATTAGGAGATTTGAGACACAAATCACTTCCTGAAGATCATGGCTAGAGCAATCGTGTCTCATGTCTCAACTAAGGGATTCGAAAACACTTCTCACTCCCCAAAGGTCATGGCTAGAGCAAATTTGCCTCCAATCCCTACCATTATGGACATGAACATAAAGCCAAAACCTATTCTAGCACGGTCATGCATAAAACAAGTTTCATCTATTCTTCAGAGCTAAGTGATTCCGGTCATACCCGGATTGGCCATCCTTCGAGGTACAACCGAAACCCACAAACACTCAAATCCATCCATACAATGCATTTTGACATTCCAAAGACATATACACACAAATGGGATATTTAATTACAACTACTTCTATAATTAAATTAATCTACTCCTACTCCCATCCATAAGCACATATCAATTTCCAATCTCCACACACATGCATTTCAAGACAAGAGATTACTCAATAATATCAAGAATAAATCAAAACCCAAATGAATATAAACACAACACATTTATTGAGCACAAATTCGGTTTACAAATATTCTCAAATGGGGATTACACATAAGAGAAAACAAGAAATACAGGAGATGAGATAAAAGAGATACAACCCTTGAAGAAATCCTTCCAAGAGATCCCTTTCTTTGCCTAGCTCGAATTTGGTCCAAGACCACTCCTATCTCTATGTAATCTACTCTCAAATATGGTGGGTGATGGTAGAAAATGGATATGGAAAGCCTTCAATGGAGGAAAACCTCCATGGGAGATTGGAAAGCTTCTCTCTCTCTTAATTGATGAAGAAAATGAAGAACAAGTTGCTGCTGCTTGACTGCTCCATTTCTACATGTAAATGTAGCCCCAAATTCTTATCAAATTGTGCGCGTCTCTCGGGTAAAACCATGTTTTTAACCTTTAAATCAAGTTGTACATGTCAAAATTGGGTTTTGAGCTTAATGGTGTTGGATGGAGTTGAAGTGAAGCAGAAAAATCCTCAAGTAACCAAAACAGACGCAATAGCGACCTCAAGGTGACCTGGAGGTCACCCCAAGGTCCCTATCCTCTCAGCTCAAGAAGTTCCCCACCAGACGCAATACCGACCTCAAGGCGACCTTCGGGTCACTTCAGACAAAGTTGCCCCAAAGACTTCTCCTTTCAGACAGAGAGCAAAGCCACCTCAGGGCGACCTCACCCAGATCGCCCCTTTGCCCAGAAAAAGTACAAAATTAGAAAAATGACCTTTTACCCCTACCCTAATTCACTCTTATATATATTTCCTTTTCATTTTCAGACCTAACAACTCTCTCTACCAAAAAATTCTCTCAACCTCCACCCTTTCATCTTCCAAAAACATAACCCACACATCTCCCATGAAAACTACCAAGACACCACCTTTCCCTACAATCCAAAGCCTTTATCACTTCCATCAACCAAATCCATCTTTTCTTCATATTTTTGGGCAAAGGGGAGCTGAAGACAAGAAGAAGGAGAAGAAGAACCAAGAAAATGAGGAGACTTTCCATCTAGTTTTCTCTAAACCCTTTCTCTTTTACATTTTGTGTAGAGCTATGTATTTATTTTCATATATTGTGGATGGCTCTAGGTTGTAACATGAACTAAAATTCTATTGCTAAGACTTGATGAAACCAAACCCTTGAATTTATCTATAAAGACTACTCCTTCATTCATTTGTGCTTTGTGTTATGTATGAATATTTTTGAATACTTAATGCTTTCACTAGATTGATCACCTTGTGAATGATTTTTAGTGGTGTGCTATGGACCGAGGGGTGACGCCTACCACGTGTTTGATGAAATGTCCACTATATATGTCTAGTAAGGTAGAGATACGCGAGGCTAGCATATATGACCCTTTTGTGTGTGCCAAAGTCCTTAATGAATTCATGCAAATATTTTAGGGTCATCGAGGGATAGGCTTTGGGTAGGCTTGAGTGTAATTTCTATTACTCGAGGGAGATTAGAGATTATTGTTGGGTACATAGGTCTGCAACACATATTTGCACTAATTGAGTAGTTGAGTGAGTCTAGAACTTAATTGGTTAGATGGTGAGGTGGATTCTTTGTCTTAGCATTTCTCATCATATATTCACATTCACTATTACTTTCAAGTTCATCTTTTACTTTGTGGTTGCTTGATAGCTTAATTTAGAGTAATTATAGTTTCAAGACAATATCTTTCTTTAATCATTGTTCAAATAGTAATTGAATCAATCAATTTCGGTAATCAACTCCTCAATCTTCGTGGGAAAGAAATTTACTCATTATTGTACTACACTCCGGCCTCGTACACTTGCGAGCGCCCACTTGGAGCGAGTCACTGCTCTGTTCTGGTCTTAA
Organism: Dipteronia sinensis; assembly: GCA_033220585.1. Taxonomy (NCBI): domain Eukaryota; kingdom Viridiplantae; phylum Streptophyta; class Magnoliopsida; order Sapindales; family Sapindaceae; genus Dipteronia; species Dipteronia sinensis. Next base: position 25,054 of record JANJYJ010000512.1, read on the forward strand.
GAGAAGATATGAAAGTGATGTATTTATAGTTACGGAAAGTTTGGGGACAATTTGGGGTGTGAAAGGACCATTTTGGCCCTTCAGGGCTTCGAGGCGAGAAGAATGGTCGCTTGGAAGGTCGCCTTGCTTGCTGGAAAATTGGGCAGAAGGTGAGGCGAGTGATTTTGGTCGCCTCACAGGTCGCCTCGCACACTTGTAATAAATTTCAGCTCCGCGCACATTTACGGAAACATGCATATCTCCATCTAGAAATTCCGGAATTGCGATCCGTAAAAACCACTGAAAAGCTATCTGCCGCTGTCTGGTTCCAGCCTCGCACACCGTTACGGAAACGATCATAACTCCCTCTAGAAAACCCGGAATTACGATACGTAAAAACCGGTGGAAAGTAGACTTCCTGGGCTTTCCAAAAATAGGTTACACTAAAGCCAGTTCAATTTGAGGAGGGAGTGATGGACCCCGAAATATAGGTGTTCTGCATGGGCATTTTCCAATTTCAGCCCACTAACCTTTTGAAAACAGAGTTGGCATGTGCCGCGGTTCTCTATGTCGCGTTCTAGCTCAATGGTGGATCCACCATGGAAAGTTACCATGGTTGACAACGAATCACACCGCGGTTTGGGTCGACGGTGAGGCCGCGGCAACTCTGAATATTTCCAATATATCCATTTTTGGCTCATTTTGCTTCCCAACTAATCTTTTAAGCTCAAAACACTTGTTGTAGGGAATGTGTACCTACACAAGGCTCAACAAACACTTATATACAAAAATACGCCCGAAAACGAGAACAAAAGCTAGGAATTGAGGACCTCAAATAGGTACATTTATCGTCCGACCAAGGACTGGTGGGATAACTAGAAGGATTTTGTTCCTTCTTCTAAATGGGCTAGAGCGTGGGATTTGTTGTTTTATACTATGGCTTGGACCACTTGGGAGTCTAGGAATCAATAAGTCTTTGGGGGTGAAGAGGTGACTGTCTCCTAAGCTTCTGACACGGTGAGGTTTAGACTTGCTTGGTGGTTCAAACATTATGGTAAGAGATCGAAAGAGACACTTTGGTTCTGTTGAATACTAAGGATTTGTGCATGTTCGAGAAAGCAATAAAAGGTGGAAGCGTGTATCCCTCCTTTGGGTGATGGCTTGAAGTTTAACGTTGATGGTTCAACCTTGCAGAAGCCTGGTCCAGTAGGTATTGGTGGGGTGTTGAGAGATTCTAAAGGCAAAGTTTTTTGCTTGTTTTTTTTTAGTATTAGGTTGAATGATTCTAATGTGGTAGAGATTCTTGCAATTCATAAAGCATGTGATCTCTGTATCTTTAATCCCTTGCTTAGGGGATGAAATATAGAGATAATTAATGACTCAAAAGCTGCGGTTCTTGGATTAAAAATGGAGGTGTCGGCAACCTTAAGCATGTTAAAGAGATTTATGATATTCAGAGCAATATGGATATTTTTGGTGGTATGGTCATCTCTCATCATAGTTGAGCGTCAAACTTCTTCGTTGATAATTTAGCTAGGATACACTCTAGTGTGATGAGGGGATTTCGTCGAATGAAGTGATTTTGGTTGATGTTTAGCTTTGTTACTCTTTTGCTGTTTTGCTAGGTTTTGCTTGGCCTTGCCTTGCTCTGTTTTTTGTCTGCTTTGTTTTTCTGGGTGGCTTTCTGGGCAGTTTTGCTCTGTTCTTGGCTTTGCTTTCTTGTGGCCCTGTTGTGTTTGGCTTCTGGGTTGTTTTCTTTTGTTGTGTGCTGTGCTCGATTCCTCTATTGTTTGGTTGGCCTTATGGTGCCCTTATAAAATTCACTATTACAAAAAAAAACACTAGACTTATAAAAACTGATATAACCTTGTTATCACAACTCAGGATGGTATTGTTTGTATGCGTCATAAGGGATATGGTCGTTAAGGGGTCTAAATGTGTGCTATTGGTTTGGATTGAGGTCATGGATGGTTGAAAAAAATGATACGTACAGTAATGTACTTATGTTAGTGGCCTTTCCTCTTTTCTGTGAAATGAAACTCCTCTTTTGAAAACTTTTAAGATATATGTTAATGGATTTTGGTAACTGCGATTGAAATGGGATTCTGTGCAACTCAATTCGTAATAGGGACTTGTTTTCTCTTGCACAAAGTTGGTTTCATTTATTCTATAAAATAGAGATTCACGTTTCTCATGAACAAGAATAAATAAGTTTAAAGTGTGGGATTTCTACTATAGAGATTGTGTGTGGTTTTCCAATGATCATCAGTCATTCAGTTGGTATAAAAACAGTAGTTTGGAGTCTTGAAAAATATGATTGTCTACTTGCATATAACATCTTTATTATTTTGGACTTGAGTTGTTTATGGGGGGTGAAGTTGTTTGGTGAAGTGGAAAATTTCTGGCTGAAAGTGGGTTAATTACGTTATAGTATAGATGAACTTTTTTCCTCACTGATAGTCAGGCAAGTTGAGGAAGGAAATATATCTTTATGATGGTTGTTCTACTTTCTGTTCGTAGGTCTAGGCTGATTCTTGGTTTTTTGAATTTTAACCACAAGCGTGCCAAATAAAGAAGAAATATTGTGATAAGTTTGTTAATGTCCAAAGTTTATCTTCCTTACTAATAGTTGGAAAAACTGAGAGATCAATGGGATATACTCACAACAAGAGTTAATATAACCACAATATTAAGATAATTTCTAAAAAGTTGGAATCAAAACTTCCATATTTCAAGAAAAACTAAAGCTGGTTAATGTTTATTGTTATTGATAAAATCCGAGAAGATGACACGTCAGCATGAACATCGTGTTTCACGGAGATAATAAGTGACGTGTCAATGAATGTCGACTAGATTAAGCCAACCTTAGATGGCTAGAAGATAACCAAACAATGCTGGTAAGGATTACTTAGATGGTTGAGTGAGAAATGTCCTACCAAGGTAATTGGATTGATCAAATAAGGAAAATGGTCGGGTCTAGCTAACTGATTGGGTGAAGATCCCTAATCGGGGGTGAAAGAGATTTGGTCGGGTTTGGCAGACAATCGACTGAATGATGTGTGTACAATTTTGAGATACGCTCGAAAGTACGACATGTCAACAACGCAGGATTCAATGCAATCACGACTCAAATACGCAAAAGAAGAACCTTACTCCAATAAGGTATCATGAAACATACTTTGATAAGGAAACAAATTTCCTTATAGATATCAGAGTCCAGAATAGGCAAAAAACTTAATGTGTTTAAAACACAAACAATGCAAAACAAGAAAGAAGATTAAACGACTCCAACAAGCCAGAGATCTATTAAGTTACTAATACCTTTTCTTTTACTTGTGCGCCAAGAATTAGGGTTCTATGTATATATAAATAGACCCTAAAAACAAGAGTGGAAGAGAGGTCGAATTTAAGGACCTCTATTTTTGTGATTGGCTTATTTCATGACATACCACATTAGGGATGATTATGTAATGGGTAGCTTAGGTCTTCGTGATGATTATCAGGGCAAGCTTCCAAGCAGCTCTATGACTTCAAGATCAAGAGCTTCAAAAAGTATATCACTTGACTTTGACTCTTGAAGAGATTAGGTGCACACACACACACACACACACACACACACACACACACACACACACACACACACACACACCTCATGCATGTTTTATTTATCTTGGATTTATGTTGTAATTGTTTATTTGTGTGCATCTTTTTCACAATCACACTTGCACTTTATTTCTAGATTTAAGTGTGGTTTTGTGTCCATGCTTGCACGATGGTGTGCTTGTCTTAGCGCATTGAGTGACTATTTAAAAAGGTCCCATTCTTCTCTTGTTTTGGTCTTTGGTCACATGGTTTTTTCCATGAGTTTGAGCACTCTTGTTGTTGTCCAAATATGACATTTGGTCACTCATTTGACCATAAAGCTTTCTACAATTATCAAAATCTTGTTTTGTTAAATGGAGTAGAAAGTAGACTTCCATACCTTTCCAACGATATATTATACGAAAGGTTTCGATGTCGTTTGGTTATGTTTTGAGCCGCTTGTATTTAAAGCTGCTATGCTGTGTTGGGTTTGGCGGGACACTTTGTGTTGTCCCTCCCGTGAACCCTCCCATGATGAAGCCTCCAGTAGGTGTCGCGGGTCATCTGACGCAAGTTGTCACCCGCGACATAACCCACGACATAGCTTCAAGTAGCTGTCGCGGGTAAGATGTCACTGGTCATCTAGACGATGCCACCCCCAACAGTCATAAGATGAGGGCATTTCAGTCTTTTTCCTTCATGTCATTTTTCCCCACTATAAAATCCCCTATTTCTCTTCTTCTTCCCTAACTCTCATGCATTTACAAAAACCCTAGAGAGAGAAAGAGAGAGTCTTGAGAGAGAAAACTTCCTTAAGCTTCATTAACTCTCCAAACCCAAAACCCATCTCCATATTGTATCATTCATCATCATTTGAGCATTGGTCTTCATGGTTTCATGACTTGGTAAGTTAGAAATTCTTTGAATAGCATTTATTGTTCTTCTTACTCTAGATTAGGTATTTATTGCTTGATTAAATACCTAGACTCTACTTATTGCATATATTTATGAGTCTATATTGCATGATTGGGTTTGTTTATTGATAGCTAGAATTTAGGACCATATTGCTCTTCTAGCTAAGTCTTTATGCTTTGCATCTAGACCTTGATATTATGCCTCATTGATTGCATTTCTTGATTACACATTTATTGCCCTTGATTATATGTTGTGACATCTTGTGTTGGTTGGACTTTATTTGACAATTAGGTTGTTAGATTTTATCTATATATCCAATTGAGTCCTTATATATGGGCATATAAGCACTGTTTGATAACTAGATTGTTTAATTGCATTATAACATCTAGTTAAGTATTTTGTGTTTGGTCTTCCACATTATTGCATTCTGAGCATATTGTCATATACACACTTAGACCATATACTCTTTATGAGTCAAAGTCTTGGGCTTCTAGGTGAAATTGTACAAGCAAGTAAAGTCTTGCAACAAAGGGTGGGTTGACAAGCATTGGTCAAGTGCCACTATAAAAGCCCCGTGGGGTAGAGTAGGAGGTGCTCACGCCAAGAGTAGTGGATTATGAGATATCACTAGAGATTGAACCAAGAGTAGCGAGTGGTAGTGTCCATAGCCCGAGGTTGTCAAAAGTGAGAGTCCGAGTATCATTTGAGGGTGTAACTTTTTATTCATTTAGTGGATTTATGTGATCGTGTGTGGCTAAAAGGATAGCCCGTGGTTTTTTCCTTGTTAAAGGGTTTCCACGTAAAAATCAAGTGTTCTCTATAATTCAGCATTTTATACTTGATTTTTATTTGTTTGTTTATGGGGTTAATTTTTAATATTGACTAATAAAAAAAATTGGTAATTAACTTGATTAAAACCTATTCACCCCCCCCTCTAGGTTATTAGACACACTCTTGAGCTTGTATTTTCAATTGGTATTAGAGCCGGTTCCTAGACATACTTAGGTGATCCTTGCTCTTGATTGTGTGTCATGCATTTGTGTGCATTTTGATTGTTGCATTCAGTTGCATCCATTTGCATTAATATCATTTACCCAAACACTATGAGTGACTTTGGGGTGAGTAAAGAGGGAGCGTCGAGTGTGAGACCACCACCGCTCAAGAAGGACAATTATGCCTCATAGAAAGGCAAGATGGAGTCCTATTTATCGGCAATTGATGATAGAGTTTGAATGATGATTGAAGATGGATACACACCACCAACCATGACCGCCGAAGATGACACTAAGTGAAAATCCTAGATATCAATATCTAAATGCAAGGCAAATAGATTTAGCTAGAGGGCAAAATGGTCCTATTTGCTAGCTATCATTAAACATGCAATCTCAACCAACAAACACAATCACAAACATACTCAAATCATGCCAAACGAAGAAACAAGCAATCAATCAACAAATAATTGCTAACCCTAGGTAAACAAGAAAATAAAGATGAAACAAAGAGTTCTAAGTCATGTTTAATTACCTAGTCAAGAAGAGCATGAAGACACATGAAGAATAGATGCAAGAATGAAGCTAGATGCATATGGGTATGAGTTTGGTTGAGTAAAAGTGACTTCTTGGGAGTCTCTCTCTCTAGAAAATCACCTTCTCTCACTAAGAAACAATTCTGGACTCTTTTTTACGAAATGGAGAGAAGATGACATATATATATGAGGTCAAAAAGAAGCTATGTCATTTTTGGAAAAGTTTGCAAGAAGACAAAGTAAAGCAGACGTAGTGTGCGAGTCCCAACCTGCACACGAACCAGCGCATATGGGTTTTACTGGTTCATGACCAGCGAACACACCTGCGAATTGGGGGAACACCAACCACCAAGACCAACTGCGCAGGTCTACTGCGCTGGTCGAGACCCGCGCACGTACCTGCGCACATGCACTTTGCTGGTTCCAGACCAGCAAACCGGGGTCTAAGAATCACACCAGGACAACTGCGCTGGTGGCTGCTCGGGTAGAGACTCGCGTACTATGACCTGCACACATGGTCAAAAGACACTAAAAAACAAGCACACTTAGATCTAGACATGTGGTGTGAGTGATTTAAGTGATGCACTCATGAGTAATAAAGAAGAGTGGATGTGAATACAAATACATGCAAGTGTGTGTGCAATGTGTAATGATGAACACAAATACATGGTGAACAAGACATGCATGAACAAGGTGTGTGTGTGTGTGTGTGTGTGTGTGTGTGTGTGTGCAACTAAATCTCTTCAAAGAGAGTTAAGCAAGAGATATACCTTTGAAATGCTCTTGAGCTTGAGGATGTTATCGAAGCTTGATCACGAACAATGAGACCTAACTACCCTTACAAGCAAATCCCCATGTGGTTTGTAAACAAAATGAGCCAATCGAAAATTGAAGAACTTACACATTCACACACATTTTATTGTATGCACATGCATTAGACTTAATTTGACAATTTTTGTAAAATTGCATGTTCTATGTCTATTTCTAGGAAACGGCATACTTATGTGTTCTTGTATTTTTTTTTAAATATTTTTATGATATTGAAATTGAATTTGAGCTTATATAATTCCTCATTGAGTTCCAATCATTTCGGTTACTCATTCATTAAGTTTCAAGTTCAAAATAGGAAGTTAAGAAACTTTTCATGATTTTATCCTATATGGTTTTCGTCATTGATTTTCAAGTTGAATTCCATATTTTTTATGAAATTTTTCTTGACGTTCATGTGCATGAGGGAGTCCCATTTTGTAATCCAAAAATGGATTCTAAATCGGAGTTTGGAGGGCGGAGAACGGTCGAAGAACACAAAAGTGCGCGAGGGGAGTTGAAGAAGGCAAAAAGGGGAAGCCAAGCAACTCTCCCCATGGAGGTGTGTGGCGTCCACGGGAAGGGCTGCCTTCTGCCCCCGTGGAGGCCACGCACCTCCACGGGAAGTAGAGGTGGCTGCCCTCCATTGGTTGATCAAATTTCTTTTGTTTCCCTCTCCTTTAAATACCACTTTCCCTCTCTTTTTCAAACAAAGTGGTTGGTGTGGAAAACTTGAGCAGAAATTTTCTCTCTAATTTTCTCAACTTCTAAACACCATAACTCTCTTAAATCAACTCCGATTTTAGATTTTCAAAAGCCGAACTTGTTGGTATTGAAGAGGGGAACAACTACCAAGCATTTTCAAAGTCAAAAAATGCTCATATTTTTTGTGATGGTTTGATCTTCACTCGTAAGTCATTGTTTGTAAGTGAATCAATTTTTCTTTCATTTTTCTTCTATGATCTACTTGATGATTCTTCTTATATTATTTGAGAAATGTTTGGAATGATTTTGATTCCAATATTAGGACTTGTTTGATTAACAAGATTAGTTCATGTGTTTGATTGAATATCATTTTTGCTATTCTTGAAGAAAATGAGTTTAAATCTAGAATTACTTTGTGTATTTGATCTTGATTGTTGATTTCTGGATTTGATCACATGTTTTAGAACTAGAACTTCTTGATTGTGATTTTGATTTTTCAAAACCTAGTTCTTATTTCTTTTTTGTTTGTTGAATATATCGAATACTTCAAGTGTTAACTTGTTCACTTGATTTCAAAGTTAGTTGTGTGATTTTTATTGAAAAACTTGTTATACTAGCTTTGATCGACATGTTTAGATTTCTAGATATTTTTGTGAATGAGTTTGAATGCTTAATCTAGATTTCCTATCACATGTTCATAAGGATTAGTTACATTTGCTTGTGAGCTTGATTTGTGCAAAAACTAATTCTTAATAGAGTGTGTTTGATCAACTTGCTCTATTTGCTTGTGTTTGCATCATTTGCATTCGCTTAGATCATTTGCCTTGTGAAGAGGTTGGAAGTCTCATATTGGAGAGTGATTATTCGATTTGAGCATTAAAAGTCACATTTGGAGAGTGATTCTTCACGTTGTGCATTAGAAGTCACATTTCTTAGAGTGATTCTTTGATTGGTGCATTGGAAGTCTTAGCTAAGATCAGGGTGATCCAGATAACTAAGCTGGAAGTCTTGTCTAGAGTCGAGAGTACTTGGATAGACAAGCAAGGTATCTTCCTAGAGACGTAAGGTCTTGGATAGAAGTTGATATAGTAAGTTCGCTAGGCACGAGGGTAAAATAGGTGTAGATAGTTTGGAGAGTGAATCTTGTGTTGGTTGCCTCTTGAGTGTGTATCATCTATTTGACATAGTGATTTACTTTTTGCTGGTGGTTATGGTATCAACCCGTGGATGTTTCCTCATTTTTGAGGTTTTACCACATAAAAATCCTTTGTGTTGATTTTTATTTGTATTATCTTTATTTACTTTGAATTTGTATGGATTCATTCATTTCCCGATAACTAAGCTGGAAGTTTTGTCTAGAGTGGGGAGGACTTGGATAGACAAGCAAGGTATCTTCCAAGAGACGTGAGGTCTTGGATATGAAGTTGGTATAGTAAGTTCACTAGGCACAAGGGTAAAATAGGTGTAGATAATTTAAAGAGTGAATCTTGTGTTGATTGCCTCTTGAGTGTGTATCATTTATTTGACATAGTGATTTACTTTTTGCCGGTGGTTATAGTATCAACCCATGGATGTTTCCTCATTTTTGAGGTTTTACCACGTAAAAATCTTTTGTGTTGATTTTTGTTTTTATTATCTTTACTTACTTTGAATTTGTATTGATTCATTCATTGCTTAATTGTATTCATATTGTTTTGTTGAATCAATATACTTGTTAAAACTTCCTTGTGAAATTGTATAGCTTGTGAATAAAAAGAAATTTCAAGGAATTTGAGACTATACATATTCACTCCCCCTCCTCCCTAAGTATATTTGACACTATAATATTAAGTGAATTTCATTTTTGTGTGAATATACCTTGTTGATTTGGATGGATGTATTTGGAGCATATTGATAAGATTTTGATCCTAAATTTTTCATTTATTGATTTATCTATTTTTGGATGATGGGATAAGCCAAAGGCTCCCATGAATACATATGTGAGTATACAAGTTAATTTTGAGTATATAGCCCCGTTTGGTTTGGGGGTGGTTTTGATTGCTCACATTTTGTACAGGTCTTTCAACATATGGTTAGATTCGGTTTGGTGTCATCATGACTCCATTCCGTCAATTTTGTTGAATGAAAATGCTTGATAGTGGTTGAACATGAATTTAGGTGCTTGTGCTTAAATGTCAAACATTGCATGATTGCCTTTATATGATTGAGCCATATTTGAGTCATTTTAATTTTTGTTGGGCATTGATTGTGCATGATTAGTGCCTAGGTTTTTATGTTTTGAGTTAGTTAGGTGCGCGCCGCTAGGCCGGACTCTATTGTCTTCAACATTGAGGACAATGTTGAGTTTTGGTTTCGGGGTGTAGACTCATTTGTTGAGTCATCTTTTTAGTTGTTTTGGGTCGTATTTTAGTTTTTTTGGTTCAAAATTTTCAATTTGTTGCAATGACCAAATTTTTCGAGCTTTGATTAGCTTGGATGTGATGCCTTGAGCGTGTGCTTTTAGCGAGTTTATAAATGTATTTTGAGCTTGCCTAGCAAATCGTTGTCACTTATGGGTCTTATTTGCATGTAATGGGCTAGTCTCATCCTTTATGTGTTTAATTTGAGGGGACTCGGTGCTCTTGCGCCTTGTTCTAACAGTAGAGACTACCCGAGAGTTCACAAACACAAGTCTATTAAAAAGCGCATTGAGTGTTAAAACTGTTCTATTCTTAAATACTTTTCTCGTCATATGCGTCACATGCCATAGAACATACATTTCATACATATAGTGGATTGCTTGATGTATCCATTCATTCCCTTGATAGACTTATCGTGGAAATGATCTTAAGCAATGTGTGTGCACTAACTATTTAAAATGCCTAAACACATTCCTGAATCCCTTATGTGTGCTCCATAGCCAATTTTGAGGCCAAAAACTTACCATTCTTTTAGAACCACAATAAACCATAGAGCCATAAGCCAAACATAAACCAACCCTTTAATTGACAATCATTTGGGTTGTGTGTGCGTGTAAAGTGGTTGGGAGGCGTAAGCTCTTATATGAAATAGTGTGTAATTAGGCAATGATGTAAATGTGTAAGCATGGGCTCAAAAATGCATAAGTGCAAAAAATTACACTTAGAGCCAAATTGTCAAATGTTATTGTGCAAAAAGAAAAGAAAGAAAAGAAAAAACAAAAAAGAAAGAAAAAGAAGAAAAAGGGAAATATCAATGAAAAAGGCAAAGCAATAGCCTTGAATTGTAATGATTAAGTACTCACAAATTGAGTAATATTGTGTAGCACAAATGTGTGTTTAATTGAATGCATAGACGCTAGTGTGTAAATGTTAAATAGAGCTTGGTATGGGGTGTGTGAGAGTATGTTTAAGCATGATTGGTGATTTTTGAACTCAAAATTTCCCCATTTCTTTGTTCACCACATTAAACCCCATGACTCCATTACAACCAAAGTGAAAGTCCTTTTTGATCCATAATGACTCTTGATTGGGAATGTTTGCTGAAGGTTGATCTTCCACGTTCATGGCATAGTGAATCATTCTTAGGCTAGTTCACATACATTATCGGTTTTCAAATACACATTGTATAGCAATGCATTAGAATTCTATGCATCAATTCCATTTTTGCATACCTTGCATGAGTGTGAACTTAGGACTTTGAGTGGAAAGAAAAGAGTGACTCCATGTGAGACTTAAAGTCGAAGCGAATTATGCTCGAGGTGTGAGAGTGAGTAGTTCCCGGTATGAGAGCGCTCTTAGGTGTGGGATCCGTGATTGTGCGAGTTTCCCTTTAGTGTCTTCAAGTTGCTTTAGAACATTTTGCATATGTCTATTTCTCTCTATCACACATCTTTGCATCTCATCACCTATTGGACATTCAGCTAGTTGAATTATTTGTTTTGAGTCTACGAATTTTTAGATTGAGTCAGTTGCTTTTGTCGTCATATTTTTGTTATGTGTTTATAGGTTTGTTCGAGGATGAGCAAAGGTTTGGTTTGGGGGTATTTGATTGCGCCAAAATTGTTATATATTTTGGTCTTCATTCCACTTCATTTGTCTTGTTTTCGAGTGTATTTTCATGTCTTAAGGGCTCGTGCATGGTGATTTCAGGCATTTAGTGCAATTTAGATATCAGAGTTGGAAAGCGTGAAGTTCGTTCAGGAAACAAGCCGAATTCACTTAAGAAGAAAAGCTTCACTGAGCAGGTGACTGCGTGGGGTACCCTATCTGCGCACTACCCGCGCACAGTGAGTGGGAACCAGAAGATTTCCTACTGCATGGGTACTTACATGTGCACTACCCATGCACAACTCGTGCACCGGATGATGGAATCGCTAAAGAAAGCTTAGTACATGGGTACAAACCCGTGCACAACCCCTTGCACATACCGAGTCCAGAAAGCAGATCAATGCGTGAAAAAAGGACTGTATGGGTAGCATACCCGCGCATTGTGTACCCAAATTTTTCACACACACTATAATGCATGCCTTATATATCTTGCATTTGTGTTTCAATCGTTTGTTGTGTGTGTTCTTCATTACACTTCTCACACATGCACATTGGTGTTAGTTCTAAGTGTGGTTGTGGTCTTTGTAATTCGTTTCCCGATGTGTGTTCGGAAACGTCCGCGCACGCAGGATTTGTGTGATTTTTCTTGGCACGATGAGTGATCCTCGCTGGAGGTCTCTTTTGCACCGGTAGTGCACGGGTTACCTACCCGTGTAGTTACCCGTGCACTAAAGATGGGTATCATCGGGTCTCCATTCTGCACGGGTTGTGCACGGGTCTTACCCGTGCAGTTACCCGTATACTAAGGTTGAGTGCTTCGAGTTTGTATGACTGCACGGATTGTGCACAGGTCTCCTACCCGTGCAGTTACCCGTGCACTGAGGTAGGATGCTCTTTGGTTTGTCATTTGCACGGGTTGTGCACGGGTCCCTTACTCATGCAGTTACCCGTGCACTTAGTCCATTTTGTGCCTATTTTTATCAAAATGACGTAGTTTCATTTAGTGCTTCTATATATACATTACTTTCTCTCCCAAATCGTTTTAAGAGCTTCCAAACCCATGTTTTAGTGAGAGAAAGTATTCCTTTGAGAGAGAAGCTTCAAGAAACCATTTTTACTCAACCAAACTCATACCCATGTGCATCTAGCTTCATCCTTGCATCTTTTCTTCATGGATCTTCATGCTCTTCTTGACTAGGTAATTGAACATGGCTTAAAGCTTCTTGTTTCATCTTTATGCTTTTGTTTACCTAGGGTTAGCAATTATTTGTTGATTAATTGCATATTTACTTGGTTTAGCATTATTTGAGTATGCTTGTAATTGTGTTTGTTGGTTGAGATTGCATGTTCATTGATAGCTAGCATTTAGGACCATTTTGCCCTCTAGCTAAGTCTATTTGTTTTTGCATTTAGATATTGATATCTAGGATTTGTACTTAGTGTCATTATTTAATCCTACATAAGCATTTAGTGTAGCATAGCATTATTTGCATGATAGAATATTGTCATATATTCACATAAGTTGCAAAATCTCTTCATTGATTGTTAAGCTTTGTGATTAAGTGGATTAGTACACAAGCTTGTTGGTCTAGGATCACTATTAAATGCCCGTTAGGTAGAGTGAATGGGTTAGTGACCAAGTATGGTGTGACTTGAGATCAACCTAGGTTGTAAACTTTCATGCAAATAATGGATTTGAGGTGTGGCTAGAAGGATAGCCCGTGAGTTTTTACCCTTTTGGGGTTTTCTCACGTAAAACAAATCCTTGTGTTTTTAGTGTTTTCCGCAATTTTATTTTTGGCTTGATTGATTGCCAATATGGGGTACATCTTTAAAATTGCTTAAGTCGAAAAGTTGGTAATAAATCAACTAAAACATATTCATACCCCCTCCCCCCCCCCCCCCCCCCCCCCCCCCCCCTCTCTAGGTTATTAGATACACACTTAGTATTATTTTCAAGATACACACACTTAGGTGACTAAACAAGCTAATATGAATGAGAGGGATGTGTTGTGAGCACACCAATCCGACACATCCCAGCTAAAAGTGTGGAAATGGTGGATTGTGAGCACACAAATCCAAGCCATCTCGACTACCTTAATCTATCTAGGCTTCATGAGAAACCCTCTCTATACTTAATAGAACACACCATTCATTGTTGTGTAGAAAGAGTTGAGTGATTGAAGAATCACGCCTAAAGATGGATTTAACCCTAATAGATCGAATCGGTTCTTTAAGGATTAATTAGTTTGCCCACTATTCATGTGTTGATTGCATTGACTCCCACTCATCTACCCATTATTAATTTGCATTCATTATAACCTAGTTTAATTGCATCTTAGTTGTTAATTTTCAAATACATCCATCACACTTTACTTTTATGCATTTTAGTATTATTAATCCTAATATAATCATCTAAATCCTCAATCCCTGAGGAACGATACCCTTACTTGTCATTGCACTTGTTTTGTAAACAATTTGAGGCATTTGAGGTTTTTATAAATTACTATTGACGGACATTTTCTAACGACAAAAACGTTCTCGTCAATCCGTAGGAAGCTACTTTTGTCGAATAGGTCATCCGTAGACATGCATCTCATCCACCATTTTTGCCACCTTGTTAGCCTCCTCCCAAGTCTCAAATTGAATGAATGGAACAAGCTCTTCCTTGATATTGACTTTGAAGAGAGGAAGACATCTCTCACCCTCCCAAATGGCATGAAAATCCCCCATAAGCCGGCCACCCCAACTTCATGACTCAAGTTATCGACAAACACTGAGAATAAATTATACCTAAAGTCCTTCATTCCTCCGTTATCAACTGTTTGTCAAACTCCCTCTCTAAAACTCTCTCTAGAATTCTCTCTCATGATGTTTTTGCTTGTCTTGAGGCTGCTAGAATTTATATTATTATTATATTAAGATTATTATATTAATAAATAAAAAAATATATAAAAAGTTATAACCAAAATTTCAAAAAAGAATCAAATAAAAAAAAATAAAAATAAAACTTACCTTAATTTTTTGTTAAATGCAGACATGGAAGAGGTACATCTAGGGTTCGCAACGGCCCAGGTTCCGGAAGGTTTTACAAAATCCAAACCCGCACCTGTGAAAGTTTTCCTCACCCACGCTCGCCCGCGAATCCGTGACAATAAACGGATTCAGGTTCCGGTTTCACCCGCGGGTTTTATACGGGTTTGGTCATACCCACCAACCCGCAAAATATATTAATTTATAAATATTTAATATTTAATTATATTTTTTATATCTGTTTATATATACAATATAGAACTCTTTATTTATAATATATTATAGAGAATTACAAATAAAATAATATAAAGCACTATCAAGTAAAACTCCCAATGGATCTCCAAAGGAAAAACAAATAAAAAAACATGATGTTTCGTAAGAGTAAAACCAACAAGAGTAACCTATTATTAGCTATATATAAATGAGAGTTGAGAATTGTAATTCTCAAACATAAAGTGAGTGAAGTTTTTATATTTTATTCTCTATATGGTTAAAAAAGTTCAATTGGAGTTTAAATTTATAATATTTTAAATTATAAATATTATATAATTTTTATTTATACGGGCTCGCGGGTTCACCCGCTGGTTAATTTTCCTAACCCACACCCGCACCTAAACCGCTTGGGTTTTTATTTATATTGGTTCGTGGGTCATAAATTCACCATCCAAACCCAACCCTACAGGATCGGGTTTGGACGGGTGACCGTTGGTACGGGTCAAATTACCATCCCTAGGTACATTGCCTCCTCTATCACTAAAGGAGGTCAAGTCCTCCCTCAGTCCCTTTAGCAAGAGGAGAACCTAACCTTCTCTGGTGTAGAAAAGATGAGATCTTGCCTCCCATGGATGAATGAGACCGATTGCCTTCTCCAACATTAGAGGATCGACTTTCTCCTACGATGCTGTTATTGGATTTAGCATTGCCGGAGGAGGTCGATCCTCATTTGTTAGTGGAGAAGGTGATCTATTTCCTTCGGTGCCAGATTATATGGAGGAAGCTTTGCCGCCTCTTTTTGCAGAGGATAAATCGGCCTCCTCCAGCTTCCTTCATCGAAGATGGTGGCAACCACGGTGAAGCTTTACCTCCTCAATGGTATAATGGTTTTTTTTCCTTCATCAATACACTAATAGTGTTATGCACCACCCGACTACTGAAATTATACCGTATAATATGAAAACACATAATTTATTAGTTATTTATGTGATTATGCCACATGCATAAAATGATAACAATGAATAAGTACATACGCCATAATACATTGAACATTTTCTTCACATATATATATATATATATATATATATAATTTAAATAATATTTTCTCCATATCTGTGACATTACAATAGATGAAGAAACAAAATTAGAACAATTATTACCTTACTAAAAACATAGCAACTAAAATTTGATAAGACAGAAAATTACTTGAGACTTTTCACCAAAACATACCTACTGTATGAGTAAGTTCTTATTCTAGGTTTAATTTCAGGCAGATTTTGTACTTTGATAGCTGCTAGCAACCAATTGTGGTAGCTGCAATGCAAGCATCGACCTCCAAGACCGGCCATATATGATCTCTTTATCTTGTCCCAAAGAACCAATCCAGTTGATCCAAATTCCAGAAGGGCTCACCAGCAGTACTAGTATCCATTGAAGCCATGTTGTTACTACTTTCCCCGATTTGAGATGTCAGGCCGTCTAGGTGATCTCCTGACGATGAACTTTCTAGTGAGCTTGTTCTATCCACCATATATTGAGGGTTCTGATTGATAAGATAACAGAAGTTCCTAATTAGAGCTAACAAGAGTTAACGTCTGTTAGCAACTAATTGTGAAGTTAGTTATAATCTGTTATTACCTAATTGTGCTGATATGGCAGTAATTAGTTGAGAATCTTCACAAATCTATGTAGCATGTAAAAGGCGTGACTTTGCAAATGTGATCTGATATATATTGAATCATTGTAGCAGAAATAGAGATGATTCAATAATACTGAAAAATTATTCCAGAGACTCCATTAATGGAGCTTTAATATTTCTTGCTTTTAGTCTCTGTTTTTCACGTCTCTGTTTCTTTGTTCTATATTCAGTCTTCAGTTAAGACTTTTATCAAACACTTACTATTGTATTATGGTATCAGAGCCTTCACGACTAACGTCATGTCAAATCTTTCACAATCTCAATCTCCAATTTTCGATCAACATCAAAACTCTCAAGAAACAGCTGCCTATCCTAGATCTCCAGTTGTTGAACAAAATCAAGGTACTCAAGAAGTTGCAGAAGCTATGGAATTCTCAACACTGACGAAAAGCTTGAACTACAATCTGCCAATCAAGCTTGGAAGAACAAACTATATCTACTGGAAGGCTCAGGTATTATCTGCAATTCAAGCTTTAGATCTTGAGGAATATATTTCTGGAATGAATCGACCTTCAACTATATATGTGAATGTTGAGGTAATGAATCAATTTGGTGAAAAAGAAGTTGAAAAGAAAATAAGTAAACAGTTTTCTATCAGGAAACGTATAGACAAATTACTTGTGAGTTGGATATTCTCCACAATTAGTGAAACTGTGATAGGTCAAGTCATAGGCTGTCAAACTTCATTTGAAGTCTGAAATCGTTTAGAAAGACTATATTCTCAGCAATCAGTAGCCAAAATTGCACAACTTAGAAATCAACTCCAATCAATTAAGAAGGGATCAGATTCAGTTAGTGATTTTGTTTTGAAGATCAAAAATGTTAGTGATGCTTTGATGGCAGCTAGAGAGGATGTTAGAGATCGTGACTTGGTACTGACCTTTGTAAGTTCCTCATATTTTGATGGCTTATTTCGTTGACAAACCACATTGGGGATTATTCTTTGTAAGGGTATTTTAGGCCTCTTGAGTGTGATCAAGCTTCAAGGACATCATCTCTCTCAAAGAGCACTTCAAATGTATCTCACTAGTTTAACTTTCTTTAAAGAGATCTAGTTGCACACACTCACTTGCATGCATTATTGTTCTTATCTTCATGTTATTGAATGATGTATTGTATGCCTCTTTTCACACTCCACACTTGCACATTTTGCACATCACTTAGTGTGTTCAGTTTGCCTAGAAAAGAGAATTTCTTCTCTTAGCGCGGCCTAGACCGCTTGGCAAGACATGCTTGCACCGCGGCATACAGAGCGGTATACCTTAGCAGGGTCATGCTCCCTGTACCGCTTCCTGTACATTTGCACGCAAAGCGACCCAAGTCGCGGTGTTGTCCAGTAAGCCTTTGTTGCCCATACCGCGGCCTGTGCACCTGCATGCACAGCGCCCTGCACCGCGTTGTTGTCCAGACGGTGCACTGCTGTATGTACCGTGGTCTGGACACTTGCCTGCGACGCGGTCCATCTAGCGGTATTGACAGGATTTTATGCCCTAAGTTCAAAACGACGCTGTTTCAACTAGGGCTCCTATATATATGCTCTATCTTCTTCCTTGCTCGTTTTTAGGAGTTCAAGAAGCCATTTTTGATAGGCCAAGCTTCCCTTAGAGAGAGAAACTCCCAAGAACTCATCTTTACTCAACCAAACACAAATCCATGTGCATTTAACCTCCTCAAGCATCATCTCACCATGGATTCTTCTTGCTTTCATTAACTAGGTAACTTGAACATGCTCTAAATCTCATTATATTTATTTATGTTCTTGTTTGCCTAGGGTTAGCTCTTTTATGTGATTTTATTGCATATCTTTATGTTCATTGGCATTTATTACATGATTAAGTTGTTGTTTGTTGGTTGAGAGCTTTGTTCATTAATAGCTAGCATTTAGGACGATTTTACCCTTCTAGCTAAATCTTCATGCATTTGCATTTAGATATTGATATCTAGGATTTGCATTTATTGACATCTTTAAATCCTTAGATAAGCATTTATTGTTGCCTAGCATTAATTGCATGTTTGAATATCTTTTACATATTCACATAGGTTGCTTAACCTCTTCATTGATTGTTAAGCTTTGTGACTAAGTGAGTTAGTGCACAAGCTTGTGGTCAAGAATCACTATTAAAGGCCCGTTGGGTAGAGTGAAAGGGTTAGTGACCAAGTAGGTGTGACTTGAGGTCAAACTAGGTTGTAAACTTTCGTTCAAATAGTGGATTTGAGGACCGTATGTGGCTAGAAGGATAGCCCGTGAGTTTTGCCCAGTTGGAGGGTTTCTCACGTAAATCAATCATTGTGTTTTTATTGTTTTCCGCTTATTTATATTGGATTGATTGATTGCTAATATGGAGTAGGATTATTAAAATTGATTAAGTCGAAAAGTTGGTAATAAATCTACTAAAACCTATTCACCCCCCCTCTAGGTTGTATTAGACACACTTTGTGTATTTTCAATTGGTATCAGAGCGGGTTCCTAGATACACTTAGGTGATCCTTGCTCGTTGTGTGTCTTGCATTTTGTTTGTGTTTGTTGCATCATAAACATTCATCTCATTCATACCCAAACACTATGAGTGGGAACGGAAGTGGTAATGAGGGAGCCTCTAGCACAAGACCCCCTTTGCTCACCGGAATAAACTATGCCTCTTGGAAAGGCAAGATGGAGTCTTACATTTGCCAAATAAATGACCGAGCATGGATGGCAATTGAAGATGGCTACACTCTTTCGGAAAAGACTCTTGAAGACGAAAGTGTAGTTCCCAAGCCAAAGTCGGAATGGTCAACTCAAGAGTTTGAAGCATCCAAGTGGAACAACAAGGCTATGCATGCTATTCTTTATGCAATGGATGACAATCAGTACAAATTGATCCAAATAACAAGAATTGCAAAAGAGGCATGAGAGATTCTAGAGACGGCCCATGAGGGAACCGAGGTGGTCAAGGACTCCAAGCTTCAAGTCCTCCAAACACAATTCGAGCAAATTAGGATGGATGAGGATGAGTGCTTCAACGACTTTCAAGTGAAGTTGATGGACATAGTCAATCAGAGCCATCAACTTGGTGATCCCTATTCGGATAGGAGGATCAAGTAAAAAATTATGAGGTCGCTTCCAGCAAGATTTGAGTCAAAAGTGACGGCTCTTGAGGAGAATAGTGACTACAAAAATATGAAGTCAAGTGAAGTTATTGGAAGGCTTCTAGCATATGAGTCTAGATGGACTCCCACACCTACACCTCAAAAGAAGCAAAAGAGTATTGCTCTAAAGACTTCTAAGGTTGAGAAGGAGGAAGAAGACTCAGATGAAGAAATGGCCCTCATGGTTAAAAGATTCAAGAAGTTCATCAATTTTGAGAAGAGGGGATTTGGATCCAAAGGAAAGGAAATAAAGAAGAAGACTCCTTTCAAGAAGTTTGAGTCAAGTGAGGACAAGCCCACAAGAAAAGGGATCCAATGCTTCTAATGTGGAGGTTTCGGACACATCTCCACAGATTGTGGAAATTTGAAAAATAAGAAGAAAGGAAAGGCCATGACCGCCACGTGGAGCGATGGTGATGACTTGGAAGAAAAAGGAGAATCCTCAGATGATGAGGATCATGTGGCAAACTTTATTGCCTTCGCATCTTCTCTCAAGAGTAAAGAAGCAATAGATGATGAAGAGGTAGAGAAACAAAGTGAAGATGACTCTAGTGATGGTGACTCTTCATCCCATTTAACAAATATAGATGTAGGAGGAATGGATCTTGAAGGCTTCATTGAGCATTTTCAAAGCTCAAGATTGAAGATGAAGAAAGAGATTCAAAGGCTAAAAGAAGAGAATCTCAAGCTATCCGCCGAAGCTACTCACTTAAATAAAGAAGTGAAGATAGCCAAAAGGAATGAGGAATTGATGGAAAAGGAGCTTGAAGAAGCTAGAGAGATCATTGCTAAGATGACTTCAAGCACGAATAAACTTGACCACATGTTGGGAGTTGGCAAGAGGCCAAGTGATAAGAAAGGTCTTGGCTATGAAGATGACAAGGAGACCTCATCCTCAAGCAAGATTGTGTTTGTCAAAAGTTTGGATAACAAAGAGCCTCCACCCCCACAATATCCTAGGAAGAAGATCGAACTAGGAGAGTGCTCTAAAGATCCTCAAGTCAAGGTAACACAAGGGAAACAAGCTCAAGCTCAATCAACAAGAGCGCATCAAGCAAGTTTCCCTCAACCGAAATACCATCAAGCCAAAAAGCAATTCATGCAAGGTCAACCAAGGAAGCAATTCATTCCAACTCAACAACAAAGAAGAAGAGAACCAATCCAACACCAAAGACAAGCTCAAATGCGTGGGAAAACCCATTTGTACTCACAAGGGCATGGTATGTCTTCTTATTTTATTCACACTTGTCACTTTTGTGGTGTTGATGGTCACATTAGACCTAATTGCTTCAAATACATTGAAATGTGTAGAATCAAGAGCATGATTGAAAGGAATAGAGCTAGAGCTAAAATGCATGTTCCTAGGAAATCTAGAGCAAATTTGCATGATCCTAGGAAATCTAGAGCCAATGTGACTAATACCACTATGAATGAGAACATTACACCTAGGTGGATTAGAAGGGATAACTATTCTTGCTATGTGGCTCAAATTGCCTTGAAGGCAAATGCCTCTAACACTTGGTATTTGGATAGTGGGTGTTCTAGGCATATGACGGGGAACAAGAGCTTCTTTAAATCCCTTGTCTTGGAGGATGGAGGATTTGTCACCTTTGGTGATGTATCTAGAAAGAAAGTCATAGGGAAAGGAACCATTTCCATTCCCGATTTACCCTCCTTGTCCAATGCTTTACTTGTTGATGGCTTGCAAGCCAATCTTATAAGCATTTCTCATCTTAATGATGATGGACTCTTTGTATTGTTTAACAAAAATGATTGCTCTATTTTAATGCCAAATGGACAAACCTTGCTAAAAGGAAAGAGATCTAGTGACAATTGCTATTGTCTTGAAGCTAGTACTATCTCTTGCAATAGGTCCAAATGTGAGGAAATTGAGTTATGGCATCAAAGACTTGGTCACATGAACTATCGAGATTTGAGGATCTTAGATAAGTTCAAGGTTGTGCGTGGCCTCCCTAAGCTTGGGAAGAAAGTCGATGGCATTTGTGGACCTTGTCAACAAGGAAAACAAACCAAAAGTATGCACAAGAAAGGCAAGTATCTCGCCACCAAGGAGCCATTAGAGCTTCTACATATGGACCTTATGGTCCCATGCAAACCGAGAGTCTCGGCGGCAAGAGATACATTTTTGTTTGTGTTGATGATTTCTCTAGATTTACATGGACATATTTTCTTAGAGAAAAATCTGAAACTTTTGAAAAATTTAAAATGCTTTACACTAAAATTCAAAATGAAAAGAACTCACACATTAAAAGCATTAAAAGAATTAGGAGTGACCATGGGAGGCAATTTGAAAATGCTTGTTTTGAAAGCTATTGCAATAGCTTAGGCATTTCCCATGAGTTCTCGGCTCCTAGAACTCCTCAACAAAATGGGTTTGTTGAGAGGAAAAATAGGGTCCTACAAGAGATGAGCCGTGTGATGTTGCTTAGCAACAATGTCCCTAGGAACCTTTGGGCCGAGGCCGTCAATACGGCTTGCTACATAGGAAATAAAGTCTTCCTAAGGCCCGGTACTAGGCAAACCTCCTATGAATTATGGAAGGGTAGGAAGCCAAATATTAGCTACTTCCACTCATTTGGGAGCAAATGCTACATTCTAAATGACCGAGATCAACTTGGCAAGTTTGATGCCAAGAGTGATGAGGGAATTTTTATTGGCTATGCCCTTAATAGTAAGTCCTATAGAGTTTTCAATTTAAAAACTCGGAGTGTCATGGAATCATCTAATGTCGTCATAGATGATTGTAAGCCTAAGACTAGAGACCATGATGAGGAGGTCATTGTGCTTGATGATCCTTTCTTGGAGAAGAATGGTGAGACTTCAATTGATGTGAAGTCAAGTCTTGATGAAGAGGTCATCCAACCTCTTGATAGAGATCCATCTTTGGACTCTAAAGAACCCGCTCCATGGGTTAGACATCTCCACAATAAGAATGACATTCTTGGAGATATGAATGAGGGTGTTAGGACTAGGCGTCAAATAGCTAATCAAATTAGCTATACTTGTTACACCTCTCAAATTGAACCCAAAAAGGTTGATGAAGCCTTGAATGATGAGTTTTGGGTTCTTGCCATGCAAGAAGAGCTAAACCAATTTGAAAGAAATGAGGTTTGGTCTCTTGTTCCTAGACCCAAGGATACTAATGTCATAGGCACCAAATGGGTATATAGGAACAAGTCGGATGAAAATGGCAACATTGTGCGCAACAAGGCTAGACTTGTTGCACAAGGATACTCTCAAATTGAGGGTAATGACTTTGAGGAGACTTTTGCTCCGGTTGCCCGTCTTGAGTCCATAATGTAAGGACCTCGATTTTATGATTGGCTTATTTCATGACAAACCACCACATTGGGGATGATTGTGTAATGGGTAGCTTAGGTCCGTATTGGCAAGCTTCCAAGCATCTCCATGACTTCAAGAGCAAAAGGTATATTCACTTGACTTTGTCTCTTGAAGAGTTTAGGTGCACACACACACTTCATGCATGTTTTGTTTATCTTGCATCTGTGTTCTTTATTGTTTGTATAAGTGTGCATCCTTTTCTAAAACACTTCTAGCTTACATTGTGCTTAGTTGATAACATGGTTGACATGTTAAGTGTGCTTCATTGTGTGCATATCACTCACTTCACACTTGCACAACATTCATGTAAGATTGACTTTTGTCTTGAGTGTTAAAAAGGGATTTTTCCCTTTGGCGCGGCCTAGACCGCTCGGCAGGCTTTGCTTGCACCGCGGCGCACGGAGCGGTATTCTCCAGTGCGTCATGCGCGACGTGGACCGCGACCTGTGCACTTGCACGCACAGCGGTCCCAACCGCGGTGTAGTCCAGACGGTGCACTGCTGTATGTACCGCGGTCTGGACACTTACCTGTGCCGCGGTCTAGCAAGCGGTTTTGACGGGATTCTGTTTCCCAAGTTCAAAACGATGTAGTTTGATCTAGGGCTTCATATATATTATTCCTCTTCTCTTCTTGGCCGATAAAGAGCTCAGAAAATCATTTCTAGAGAGAGGTTAGAGCTCCTAGAGAGAGAAAGCTTCAAGAAAGCTTCTTTGACTCTCCAAACCCAAAACCCATCTCCATCTTGCATCATTCAACATCATTTGAGCATGGGTTTCATTGTTTCATGACTAGGTAAGCAAGAACTTCTTTGAATATCATTAATTGTTCTTCTTACTCTAGATTAGGTATTTATTGCATGATTAAATACCTAGACTCTACTTATTGCACATATTTATGAGTCTTTATAACATGATTGGGTTTGTTTGTGATAGCTTAATTGATTAGGTCATTTTTGCCTAAAAGCTAGGTCATAAATATTCATGTGTGATTAATTGACAACTAGGTTGAGAAATTGTGTTTTAATCAACTAGTTAATGTTCATGAATATTTGATTGTGTTTGTTTGTGATAGCTTGCATTATTAGGTCATATATGCCTAAATAGCTCATCCATAAATATTCATGTATGCTTAATTGATGATTAGGTTGACTTTGTGCATTTAGTCAAGTTTATGAATGTTTATGTGAATTTAATTGACAATTAGTTTGTTAGAATTTCTCTACAACTAATTGAGACCTCATGTGTGTACATGTAGGCATTATTTGATAACTAGGATGTTGTATTGCATTATCTACATCTAGTTAAGCATTGTATGTTTGGTCTAACATATATTGTGTTGAGCATTCATTGATTGTTCACTTAGACCCTATACTCTTCATTGAGTCAAAGTCTTGTGGCTTCGGGGTGAAGTTGCACAAGCATTGAAGTCTTGCAACCAAGTTGTGGTTGGTAAGCATTGGTCAAGAATTCACTGTAAAATGCCTGCGGGTAGAGTAGGAGGTGCTCACGCCGATAGTAGTGTATCAGTGGATATCACTAGGGATTGAACCAAGAGTGGCGAGTGGCAGTGTCCATAGCCTGAGGTTATCTAGAGTGAGAGTCCGAGTATCACTTAAAGGTGTAACGTTTTACTCATATAGTGGATTTGAGGATCGTGTGTGGCTAGAAGGATAGCCCGTGGTTTTTCCCTTTGTTTAAGGGTTTCCACGTAAAAATCAAGTGTTATTTATTATTCCGCACTTTACACTTGATTTTGTATGTTTGATTTAATTGGGTTATTTGTTTAATATTGACTAATCGAAAAAGTTGGTAATAATCGATTAACAACCCATTCACCCCCCCCCCCCCCCCCCCCCCTCTAGGTTGTAGACACACGTTAAGAGCTGTATTTTCAATTGGTATCAGAGCAGGTTCCTAGACATATTTAGGTGATCCTTGTTCTTGATTGTGTGTCTTGCATTTGTGTGCACTTTGATCATTGCATTCATTTGCATTCATTCATTCACTAAACACTATGTGTGAGAGTGAAACTCCTAGAGAGGAATTTTTCGGAGAAAGGAATGGTTGCCTCTCCGTTGATGTTGAGGATGCTCCAACCCTTAGAGGTTCTATGAGCAGTCGCTCCAACATCCTTGCTTCTACTTCATACAGTGACTCCGATGAGGAGATGGCCCTCACGGCAATGAAGTTTAGAAGATTTTTGAAGCTTGAGAAGAAAAAGAATAACTCAAGAAGAAATGACTTCAAGAAGAAGATTTTGGTCAAAAAGAGTGAAGACAACTCTTCCAATGGTGAAGAGCATGTGCTTAACTTCACGGCCTATGGTGCTTCCTATGTGGAAGTTTCGGATGAAGGCAACATGGCCTTGAATCTTGACTCTAATATAGAGGAAAGTGTTGGTGTGACAACAAGTGACCAAGGCAAAGGCCTTGATGAGGAAATTGACTCAATTGAGGAGTGTCAAGTGATCCTTCTCAAAGTCTTGAAGCAAAATGAAGAGCTTTCCAAGGAGAATGAGACTTTGAGAAGATGGAAGATTTCCTCGGAGGAAAAGATCCGTACCCTTGAAGAAAACAAGCAAAATTGTCAAAATCAACTTCAACGGTACAAAGAGATCACGGATGAGCAAATGGAAGACATCTCCATTCTTGTCTCAAAATTGAAGACCATGGAGAAGGAGACCTCCATTGATGACTCCTTGATGATGGACAAGATTGATGTGTCCAAGTATGAGAAGGAGATTGAAGATTGCCACCAAAGGATGAAGGAAATGAAAGATGAACTTGCCAATAAAGACATCACCTTGAAGAGTTTCAAGGATAAAGAGATGAGGTGCCTTGAAGAATTAAAGAAGGCCAAGGTCAAACAACCTCAAGCTCAAGGCAAGAGCAAAGCTTCATCCAAGCAATCTTCCACTCAAGGAAAGTTCACACAAGCCTTGGCATCCCAACCAAAGCCTAGGCAATCCAAGAAGAAAGGACAATTCCTTGAGAAGCCCACCACCTCCTTTAACAAGTCAACCATCAAGAAAGGAGGTGACCATAAGTGGCATGCTCAACCAAGAAGGCATGATCAACCGGCTCAACCACCTCTACAAGCAAAACCACAAAAGTGCCACCAATCGGCTCAAGCTCCAAGGAAAAGCAAACCGATGCACCATCTAAGACAACCTCATCAACATGGCGATGCCTCGATGAGATCTCAATGCTATGGTATAAATCCTTACTTTGTACCTACTTGTCATTATTGTGGTATGATTGGTCACTTAAGACCAAATTGCTTGAATTACATTAAGAGGTGTAGATTAAAGAGCATGAAAGAAAAACGGTTGAAAAATGGGGAAAGTTTGCATAAACCTAGGGAACCTAGAAACATGTCTATGACCACTAAAAATGTTAAAGTGGAACCTAGGTGGGTTAGAAAGAATGAACCCGCTTGTTTTAGTGCCCATGTGACTCCCGTAGATGCAATTAGGTCTATTGGACTTGGTAGGTCTATAGGAGCTCATGTCTCCCATTGACTTGGTTGGTATTGATCCCATGAGGGGAGCTCAAGCAAAGAGAGCGATCTTGCATGATTTGCTATATGCAAAAAGTTGGCCTATTTTATGCTCTTTTATGATTGCTTGAGTGTGCTTGGTGAATAACATTGATTAATAATTGTATAATGTTTTTGATTACACCATTGCACGGTTGCTTTGTATGATAATGCATGACTTCTATTATTGCTTGAGCATGCTTATCTTTTTGAGGAATGTTCTACTTGTTAGTACATTTGATTGACCTCAAATTATTCTCCATGTTCATGATTCCTAGATATGCATTCTTAAGCTCTCTCTTGAAAAGGGCTACTGGCAATATGACGTGGAGCCGCCCAATGTTGGAAAAGGCTACTCATTTGAAACCGAGTGAAAGCCATCAAGAGAGTTACATTAGCATGATAAACAGAAATACATGCTTGCTAGGAATATGGAGAAAAACAGAAAAAGGAGAAAAACAGAAAATATTGTTATATGACTGTTATGTGTGGTGTTGCATTGCTTATTTTTGACATCAAAATTGTTGATTGATGATGTATCTTGCAATGAAGAAAAGATGATATACTTTTGTTGTGATTAGTACACTTGCACACAAATGCTTGGATATATATCTTCTTATCATAACAACAGAGTCTTAATTGGTTTGACTTCAATTGGAAATCCTGTTGAGTGTTGCTTTGATTGATTTTTATGCATGAGAATAATAGTATTTTGTATTACATGCTAAGCAACCTTTCACACGCACACATTTTTTTTTAATATAATCTCCTTGAATCTCTCTCAATTATTTAAGTTGCATAAAGTTTGTGTATATGATTATGCAATGTTGTTGTGCGAATAGCTCTCTTTGCTAAAGCAACCCGATAGGGGGAGCTCCTTTGCCTATCTCATGACAAAAAGGGGGAGAAGTCTTGAGAGAAATAGGGGGAGTGAGAGATATAAGGGGAGCATTGTTTATGCTATGCTTTGGGGGAGAAATCATGAGGGAGAGTAACCTTTTAGGGGGAGCATTGCACATGCATTCTTTGTATTGCTTTATTTGTATTTAAGTGCAATGCTTGCTTTTGTTTGTTCACCTCACTTGCACTTGTTCTTGGAAAGTGCTACTTGCTATTGTGTGTAGGTACATTGATGACTCTACAAGGAGATAGAAGATATTGAATATTTAGATTCTAGGAATCTCTTTTGTATTGTAGAAGTGATCATGGACAATAGCTTTATTTTATTTTGTGAGGAATATTTGTGAGTGGTTGTTTTGTCATGAAATAGCCAAAGGGGGAGATTGTAAGGACCTCGATTTTATGATTGGCTTATTTCATGACAAACCACCACATTGGGGATGATTGTGTAATGGGTAGCTTAGGTCCGTATTGGCAAGCTTCCAAGCATCTCCATGACTTCAAGAGCAAAAGGTATATTCACTTGACTTTGTCTCTTGAAGAGTTTAGGTGCACACACACACTTCATGCATGTTTTGTTTATCTTGCATCTGTGTTCTTTATTGTTTGTATAAGTGTGCATCCTTTTCTAAAACACTTCTAGCTTACATTGTGCTTAGTTGATAACATGGTTGACATGTTAAGTGTGCTTCATTGTGTGCATATCACTCACTTCACACTTGCACAACATTCATGTAAGATTGACTTTTGTCTTGAGTGTTAAAAAGGGATTTTTCCCTTTGGCGCGGCCTAGACCGCTCGGCAGGCTTTGCTTGCACCGCGGGGCACGGAGCGGTATTCTCCAGTGCGTCATGCGCGACGTGGACCGCGACCTGTGCACTTGCACGCACAGCGGTCCCAACCGCGGTGTAGTCCAGACGGTGCACTGCTGTATGTACCGCGGTCTGGACACTTACCTGTGCCGCGGTCTAGCAAGCGGTTTTGACGGGATTCTGTTTCCCAAGTTCAAAACGATGTAGTTTGATCTAGGGCTTCATATATATTCTTCCTCTTCTCTTCTTGGCCGATAAAGAGCTCAGAAAATCATTTCTAGAGAGAGGTTTGAGCTCCTAGAGAGAGAAAGCTTCAAGAAAGCTTCTTTGACTCTCCAAACCCAAAACCCATCTCCATCTTGCATCATTCAACATCATTTGAGCATGGGTCTTCATTGTTTCATGACTAGGTAAGCAAGAACTTCTTTGAATATCATTAATTGTTCTTCTTACTCTAGATTAGGTATTTATTGCATGATTAAATACCTAGACTCTACTTATTGCACATATTTATGAGTCTTTATAACATGATTGGGTTTGTTTGTGATAGCTTAATTGATTAGGTCATTTTTGCCTAAAAGCTAGGTCATAAATATTCATGTGTGATTAATTGACAACTAGGTTGAGAAATTGTGTTTTAATCAACTAGTTAATGTTCATGAATATTTGATTGTGTTTTTTTGTGATAGCTTGCATTATTAGGTAATATATGCCTAAATAGCTAATCCATAAATATTCATGTATGCTTAATTGATGATTAGGTTGACTTTGTGCATTTAGTCAAGTTTATGTATGTTTATGTGAATTTAATTGACAATTAGTTTGTTAGAATTTCTCTACAACTAATTGAGACCTCATGTGTGTACATGTAGGCATTATTTGATAACTAGGATGTTGTATTGCATTATCTACATCTAGTTAAGCATTGTATGTTTGGTCTAACATATATTGTGTTGAGCATTCATTGATTGTTCACTTAGACCCTATACTCTTCATTGAGTCAAAGTCTTGTGGCTTCGGGGTGAAGTTGCACAAGCATTGAAGTCTTGCAACCAAGTTGTGGTTGGCAAGCATTGGTCAAGAATTCACTGTAAAATGCCTGCGGGTAGAGTAGGAGGTGCTCACGCCGATATTAGTGTATCAGTGGATATCACTAGGGATTGAACCAAGAGTGGCGAGTGGCAGTGTCCATAGCCTGAGGTTATCTAGAGTGAGAGTCCGAGTATCACTTAAATGTGTAACGTTTTACTCATATAGTGGATTTGAGGATCGTGTGTGGCTAGAAGGATAGCCCGTGGTTTTTCCCTTTGTTTAAGGGTTTCCACGTAAAAATCAAGTGTTATTTATTATTCCGCACTTTACACTTGATTTTGTATGTTTGATTTAATTGGGTTATTTGTTTAATATTGACTAATCGAAAAAGTTGGTAATAATCGATTAACAACCCATTCACCCCCCCCCCCCCCCCCCCCCCCCCCCCCCCTCTAGGTTGTAGACACACGTTAAGAGCTGTATTTTCACATAAGGCTTCTTTTGTCCATATCATGTGTACACAAGTTCAAATTGCATCAAATGGATGTTAAGAGTGCCTTCCTCAATGGTTTCTTGCATGAGGAAGTGTTTGTTGAACAACCCAAGGGGTTTGTGGATCCACACCACCCCAATCATGTCTATAGCCTCAAGAAGGCTTTATATGGGTTGAAACAAGCACCTAGGGCTTGGTATGAGCGCCTCACTCAATTTCTTGTCGACAATGACTACACTAGGGGTAGTGTTGACAAAACTTTATTCATCAAAAGGAACAAAGATGAGCTTTTCATAGCTCAAATTTATGTTGATGATATTGTTTTTGGCTCCACCAACAAATCCAAAGTCCAACAATTTGTTGATGTCATGTCTCATGAGTTTGAGATGAGTCTTGTTGGGGAGCTCAATTACTTCCTAGGTTTGCAAATCAAGCAATTGCATGATGGGATTTTCATATCCCAAGCTAAGTATGCTAAGAACCTAGTGAAGAAGTTTGGCCTTAAGAATGCCAAGCATTGTGACACACCCATAAGTACCACCTTGAAACTAAGCAAGGATGCTAGTGGCAAGAGTGTGGAACAAAGTCTTTATCGTGGCATGATTGGTAGCTTGCTTTACTTGACCGCAAGTAGGCCCGATATAGCCTTTAGTGTGGGTGTATGTGCTAGGTACCAAGCGGATCCCAAGGAATCCCATCTCTCCTCTGTGAAGAGAATCATTCGATATGTGAATGGGACATCCAACTATGGGATATGGTACTCTTTTGACACTAATGCTAGCTTAGTTGGCTTTAGTGATGCAGATTGGGCAGGAAATTGTGATGATAGAAAGAGTACATCGGGCGGTTGCTTCTTCCTAGGCAACAACTTGGTCTCATGGTTTTGTAAAAACCAAAATTCCATCTCTCTATCCACAGCTGAAGCGGAATACATAGCCGTCGGGAGTGCTTGCACACAACTCCTTTGGATGAAACAAATGCTTGTGGATTACGGCTTCGATCAAGGTATTCTTACCCTTTATTGTGATAACATGAGTGCAATTAACATTTCAAAAAATCCTGTTCAGCACTCTAGGACAAAGCATATAGACATTAGGCATCATTTCATTAGGGAACTAGTTGAAAACAAATGCATTGCACTTGAGCATGTGGGCACTAATGATCAACTAGCGGATTTATTTACAAAGCCCTTAGACTCAACTAGGTTCAAGTCACTTAGTAGGTCTATTGGGATTTGTCATATTCCTTGATGTGTTTTGGTGTTTGGCCTCTTATGGGGAACTCAAGCAAAGAGAGCAATCTTGCATGTTGGAATAAGCAAAAACTTGATCATCTTTATGCTTCTTTATTAATTGCTTGAGTATTCTTGGTTGTGCTTATATATTCTTATATGGCTTTTTATTTAATAAGTGTGCCTTGATTGATTTGTAATCCATGTCACCTCTATGTTCAAAAATGCATTTTTGGACTAGGAGATTTTGATTGGGAAAGTACACTTGAATGACCCATAATTCAACTCCATGACATGAGAACTTTTAATGACATGCTTAAAATAATATGCATGAAATGTTTTTGATTGCTCTAGTGCAAAATATGTGTAAAAGCAAATGAGAAGACTAAACCTAATAAGGATCTAGTATCCATGCAATAAACAAGGATGTCTCATCCAAATTTAGTCTTCTTTCTCTCTTTATTAGTTGAACAAGACTACTATCATACGGGTATCCCACCCGGAAAAATCAAAAAGGGTGCAAAAGTCACTCATGTCTTGTTTTGCTTATAAAGTTTGATATAGTTGCTCTTTAAATTGAAATTCTTTTTGAAAAACTATATCTTGTTTGCTTATAACAAAAGGGTATAAATTGGTTTGAATTCTTTTGGAAACCCTTTTGATGTTTGATTTGCCAAATACCATTTGCTTGAACCATGATGTTACATGTCTTACATCCAAAGCAATTAAGTCACACATCTTCTTCTAAACAATAAAACCCTCAATGATTCTCTCTCAATTAATTGAGTTGCATAACGTTGTTGTATATGATTATGCACTTATCTTGCAAATAGCTCTCTTTGCTAAAGTGACCCGGTTGGGGAATACTCCTTTGCCTATCTCATGACAAAAAGGGGGAGTAATGTGGTTTTATTTAAGGGGATTGCATATTTGGAGAGATTGTCTCATTGAGGGGGAGTAACCTGTATAGGGGGGGAGCATTTGCATGTTGCATGTTGAAGTTTTCTTTTATTATGCAAATTGCTCTTATTTATTTATCTCTCTTGATCACCTCACATGCACTTGTCTTGGAAAGTGTAGTCTCATTGTTTTGTAGGGA
Source organism: Dipteronia sinensis (assembly GCA_033220585.1). Classification (NCBI taxonomy): domain Eukaryota; kingdom Viridiplantae; phylum Streptophyta; class Magnoliopsida; order Sapindales; family Sapindaceae; genus Dipteronia; species Dipteronia sinensis. The sequence continues at coordinate 57,115 of JANJYJ010000512.1, forward strand.
AGGTGGCTATTCTACAAGAGCTTGAAGTTCTGAAGACCTTGTATCTAGGTATCTTTTTGTAATGTAGAATATCTTTTTGTTGACCTTTAGTTTTTATTTTTATTTTTGTTTTTTTGTGAGGATGATTTGTGAGTGGTGGTTTTGTCACGAAATAGCCAAAGGGGGAGATTGTAAGTTCCTCATATTTTGATTGGCTTATTTCGTTGACAAACCACATTGGGGATTATTCTTTGTAAGGGTATTTTAGGCCTCTTGAGTGTGATCAAGCTTCAAGGACATCATCTCTCTCAAAGAGCACTTCAAAGGTATCTCACTAGTTTAACTTTCTTTAAAGAGATCTAGTTGCACACACTCACTTGCATGCATTATTGTTCTTATCTTCATGTTATTGAATGATGTATTGTATGCCTCTTTTCACACTCCACACTTGCACATTTTGCACATCACTTAGTGTGTTCAGTTTGCCTAGAAAAGAGAATTTCTTCTCTTAGCGCGGCCTAGACCGCTTGGCAAGACATGCTTGCACCGCGGCATACAGAGCGGTATACCTCAGCAGGGTCATGCTCCCTGTACCGCTTCCTGTACACTTGCACGCAAAGCGACCCAAGTCGCGGTGTTGTCCAGTAAGCCTCTGTTGCCCATACCGCGGCCTGTGCACCTGCATGCACAGCGCCCTGCACCGCGTTGTTGTCCAGACGGTGCACTGCTGTATGTACCACGGTCTGGACACTTGCCTGCGACGCGGTCCATCTAGCGGTATTGACGGGATTTTGTGCCCTAAGTTCAAAACGACGCTGTTTCAACTAGGGCTCCCATATATATGCTCTATCTTCTTCCTTGCTCGTTTTTAGGAGTTCAAGAAGCCATTTTTGATAGGCCAAGCTTCCCTTAGAGAGAGAAACTCCCAAGAACTCATCTTTACTCAACCAAACACAAATCCATGTGCATTTAACCTCCTCAAGCATCATCTCACCATGGATTCTTCTTGCTTTCATTAACTAGGTAACTTGAACATGCTCTAAATCTCATTGTATTTATTTATGTTCTTGTTTGCCTAGGGTTAGCTCTTTTATGTGATTTTATTGCATATCTTTATGTTCATTGGCATTTATTACATGATTAAGTTGTTGTTTGTTGGTTGAGAGCTTTGTTCATTAATAGCTAGCATTTAAGACGATTTTACCCTTCTAGCTAAATCTTCATGAATTTGCATTTAGATATTGATATCTAGGATTTACATTTATTGACATCTTTAAATCCTTAGATAAGCATTTATTGTTGCCTAGCATTAATTGCATGTTTGAATATCTTTTACATATTCACATAGGTTGCTTAACCTTTTCATTGATTGTTAAGCTTTGTGACTAAGTGAGTTAGTGCACAAGCTTGTGGTCAAGAATCACTATTAAAGGCCCGTTGGGTAGAGTGTAAGGGTTAGTGACCAAGTAGGTGTGACTTGAGGTCAACCTAGGTTGTAAACTTTCGTTCAAATAGTGGATTTGAGGACCGTATGTGGCTAGAAGGATAGCCCGTGACCGTGAGTTTTGCCCAGTTAGAGGGTTTCTCACGTAAATCAATCATTGTGTTTTTATTGTTTTCCGCTTATTTATATTGGATTGATTGATTGCTAATATGGAGTAGGATTATTAAAATTGATTAAGTCAAAAAGTTGGTAATAAATCTACTAAAACCTATTCACCCCCCCCCCTAGGTTGTATTAGACACACTTTGTGTATTTTCAACCTTAATTAATGGAGTTGGACATGATTTTGATTCGATTGTTGCTGCAATTTCTGCTCAACAGAGGTTTATTCCATTTGAAGATGCTCACTTCTTGCTGATGATGCATGAACAAAGATTGGAACATCTTGATTCACCACATCAACTTGAATCAGGTCAAGTTACAGCAAATTATGTGTCCAATAACACACAAGATAAGAGAAGTCAGAGAGATGGAAACTTTCTAAACAGTAGATGAGGTGGATATCGTGGACGTGGAAGAAGCTATAAGTCTGGTGGCAGAGGCAGAATTCACTGCCAAGTGTGTAATAAGCCAGGACATGGTGCTTTGAAGTGCTACCACAGGTTTGATCAGAGTTATCAAGGACAACAACAACAACAACAACAACAACAACAACAACAACAACAACAACAACAACAAGCTTAGGCCTTCTTCAATCAGCAACAAAACTACAATCCATAATATGGTTACAATGGACAGTTGCTCATTGGCTCACCTTCTCAAAGAAATAGTGTTGGAGAAGCACAAGCAAATTATCACCAGAACTCTGCATACATTGCCACACCTGAGACCGTAGCAGATCAGTCATGGTATATGGATAGTGGCGCTACTAATCATGTCACATTTGACCTAAGCAACCTCTCCTTAAGGTCCAATTACAGAGGTAATGAAAAACTTGTTGTTGGTAATGGACAATAACTCTCTATAACTCCTATTGGTGATTCTTGTGTGAAATCTCATACACAGCTATTGAAGAAGTTGTTTCTCAAAAACATATTGCATGTTCCTTAGATCACAAAAAATTTACTTAGCATATCAAGTTTACTTTTGATAATAAGGTTGTTGCTGAATTCTATGCTGACCAATGTGTTGTTAAGGATCTCAAAACGAAGAAACCATTGCTTCAAGGAGCACTTAGAAATGGACTCTACAATCTGAAACTAGTTGGTACACCTGGAGTGCATCATGCTACTGATTTCAAGCTAGGAAAAGTTAAAGATTATGCTTTGTCTAGTTGTGTTTTAATTGATAATAAGACAGGCCTTGGAGAGTTGTCAAAATCCAAGTCATAGCCAGCTAATATGTTTGCCTTAGCTGCTGTGAATGCCAATGTTTGGCATGCCAAGCTAAGGCATCCAGCCCCTTTAATTCTTCAAAAGATGCTTCACAAGTTACATTTTAGTAATAGTTTTCAAATTCCAAATTTTTGTGATGCCTGTAAATTAGGAAAACATCATAGATTACCTTTTTCAAGACTTGATATCTCAGCAACAGCTCCTCTTGAGCTGATTTACTCTGACATTTAGGGCCCTGCACCTATGCTATCTACAGAGGGACATAGATATTATATCTCATTTGTTGATGCTTATACAAGGTTCACTTGGATCTTTCCCTTAAAATTAAAGTCTGATGCTTTTAATGTGTTTGTGAGGTTTCATAAAAGTGTTGAATTGCAGTTTGACAAAAGAATTAAGAGCCTACATACTGATATGGGAGGTGAATATATTGCCTTCACTTTACATCTAGCTAAGCATGGTATTCAAGTTCGGTATTCATGTCCTTATACACATCAGCAAAATGGAGTGGCTGAAAGGAAGCATCGACACATTGTAGAGACTGGTTTCACTCTAATTGCTCATGCCAAGATGCCATTAAAATTTTGGTATGAAGCTTTCACTACTGCCACTTTTCTTATAAACAACATGCCTTTAGTTGCTATTAGGTTCATATCACCTTTTGAAAAGCTATATCACAAGAAACCCAACTATACCTTTTTCAAGACTTTTGATTGTAGTTGTTTTCCTTTCTTGAGAGATTACTCTAAACACAAGTTTAATTTTCATACATCCAAGTGTATATTCATAGGTTACAGTCAATTTCATAAGGGGTACAAGTGCTTGCACTCATCTGGCAAGGTTTATGTGTCTAGGAATATTGAATTTAATGAATTAGAATTTCCATATGTTGAGTTGTTCCCAGCTCCTAGAATTACACATGAGTCATCTATATCTGGTTGTATGCCTTTTTCTACTATCCACAAAGTTGTGACAAGAATATCAGATGGAACTTCTTCTAATGGTAGTAACATTACCAAGAATTCTCGTTCCAATAGAAATTGTAGTCATGATTTCTCTTCTCCTGAAAGCTCTCTTAGTAATGACCTTGCACTTTCTTCAAGTTCCATGAATACAATTAATGAGGTATTGCAACCTCACACTGATCACACAGCTGTTGACACCAATTACAATATTCAAGGCCACTCTAGTCCAACTTTGTCACCTACTGATTTGTCAACTTCAACCTCGGCTGCTACACCATTTTTGACTCCAACTTGTTCTACACACCTTATGACAACTAGGTCCAAAAATGGAATCTCTAAAGCTAAAGTTTTTAGCTGCACAACTCAGTGTTACTTAGCAGAATCTTAGCCAACATCTGCTAAGGTAGCTTTACAAGATCCTAAGTGGCTTAAAGCCATGCAAGAGGAGTATCATGCTCTACAAAAGAATAATACGTGGGTTTTGGTTCCATCCACTCCAGACATGAACATTGTTGGCTGTAAGTGGGAACCAAATATAAGCCAGATAGGAGTGTATTGAAGCACAAGGCCAGGCCGGTTGCCAAGGGCTTTCATTAAACACCTGGTCTTGATTTTTCGGATACCTTCAGTCCTGTAGTTAAGGCTTAGACTATTTGTGTTATCTTCACTATAACAGTCTCTTTTGGATGGCAAATTGATCAAGTAGACATCAATAAGGCCTTCCTTAATGGGGATCTTTCAGAATTGGTTTACATGTCTCAACTGGAAGGTTTCATTGACAACTCTAAGCTTACCCATGTTTGCAAGCTCATGAGATCCTTGTATGGCCTCAAGCAGGCTCCTAGAAGCTGGTTTCAAAAGCTTAGAACAACTCTTCTTCAATGGGAATTTTGTAGCTCTGCCTCAGACACCTCTCTCTTCATCAAGTTCACAGGACCTGATTGCCTATTCTTGCTTGTATATGTTGACGATATCTTGATTACAGGGAACAACAAGCAGCTCATCTCAAATCTTGTATCAACTTTACATAAAACATTTGCACTAAAGACACTTGGTCAGGTGAACTATTTCTTGGGTTTTGAGGCTTTTCGGGACTCCTCTGGGCTCTATCTAACTCATGCCAAATATACTCATGATTTGCTCAAGAAGACAATTATGGTTCACTGTAAACCAAGTGATACACCTATATCTGCTGGCACAAAACTTTCACTTCAAGATAGTATTGCATTCTCTGATCCTACTCTTTATCGCAGCACGGTGGGAGCTCTTCAATATCTCACAAATACCAGGCTTGATATCTCCTTTATAGTGAACAAACTAAGTCAATTTCTGGTGGCTCCTACCGTAGTTCACTGGCAAGCCTGTAAGAGTGTTTTACGCTATTTGAAAGGCACTACTCATCTCGGATTACACTTCAAACCAACCTCTTTGTTAACTGTTGAGGCTTTTGCAGATGCTAATTTGGCCAGCTGTGTTGATGACAGGCGCTCTACCAGCGGAAACTGTGTCATGTTAGGTGGGAATTTGGTGTCTTGGAGCTCTCGAAAGCAGCGTGTTGTGGCTCGATCGAGCACGGAAGCAGAATATCGCTCAATGACACAAGTTACAACAGATATTCTTTTGCTTCGGTCTTTGCTTACTGAGTTTCACATTCCAGTGAAGTCTAGCTCTGTTATCTAGTGTGATAACATTGGAGCAAACTCCCTTGCTCAGAATCCAGTGTTTCATCAGAGAACTATACACATAGATATTGATACTCATTTTATTCGAGAGAAGGTGATGTCCGGAGAGATTGACACTCGTTATATTCCCACGAAACATTAAATTGCGGACATTTTCACCAAGAGCTTCTCTCGTGATCGCTATCAGTTCTTATGTGCAAAACTGAGACTGGTGATGTCTCCCCAGTTCAGTTCGAAAGGGGATGATAAGATAACAGAAGTTCCTAATTAGAGCTAACAAGAGTTAACGTCTGTTAGCAACTAATTGTGAAGTTAGTTATAATCTGTTATTACCTAATTGTGCTGATGTGGCAGTAATTAGTTGAGAATCTTCACAAATCTATGTAGCATGTAAAAGGCGTGACTTTGCAAATGTGATCTGATATATATTGGATCATTGTAACAGAAATAGAGATGATTCAATAATACTGAGAAATCATTCCAGAGACTCCATTAATGGAGCTCTAATATTTCTTGCTTTTAGTCTCTGTTTCTCACGTCTCTGTTTCTTTGTTCTATATTCAATCTTCAGTGAAGACTTTTATCAAACACTTACTATTGTATTACTGATGAATCTGATGAGATATTGATGTTGTTGCTTCTTCATGATGATGCTCAGCTTGGTGAGGAGCCCTAATTATACTTGGCTCACCGATCACCACTTCCGGTGGTGGTCTCCGATCAAAGGCTTGCAAGCATTTTGATTTCTTGGACACCCGGCACACACTGAATTCTTGCCTTATCACCTGCAAGCAAATAGCAATTATATATCATCAAACAAAAATTATATATTCAATTTTTAGCCTAGACTCTAAGGTTCTGCTCAATTGTTCTTTATATAGGAGACAAAAATACTTATTTCTTATTATATTTTCAACCTTGAAAACAATATATATATATATACACACTCACACTCTGTTTCTTTGGAGTACTTTAATATGCTTCAATGAACTAGGGTTTATCATACTTCAAGAAGAGATTAGAACTTTTTTTTATTTTAATTTCTATTAAGCCCTTTCATAACACCTGAAAAAGATTTCTTAGAGTAATGTTATATTTAATTAATTTATTTTTTTGGATCGTGTAGCATTATTATACTGTTTATATAGAGAGAGAGATTGACAGTTAAAACATACCGGTGGACCTGCACCAGCAGAAGAGGAGGCTTCTCCACCAATGGCTTTGTATTCATTCATCTTCCACTCGGTTTTTTTCCGTTTGGAGCTCTACCATTATATAGAAGACCATGGTTCTTTTCTCTCCAATAATGCGATTGGAAGAGTAAACGTAACTAGGAGAGCCAGTTGCTTTCCAGTATCCATTTGTTGTGAGCCGATTAGATCTCTCTCCCCTTGCCTCGCTCTCTTGTCTTGGAACGAAGAAAAACCATTGTTCTGGGTCTTTATGGCACAGGTATTCTGAAAATTCTGTAACCAAAAATTATTGGATTAGAATTTAGAACCCAAATAAATAATCTTTAAAAAAAATAATCTTATCATAAATTTGCATGAGCTAATAATTTTGATCTAATTGATCTTGATCATCTTCATAATGATAGTATATCAAGAGAAATTCTTAAATAGATATCGATAAATTGATCGATCTTCCTTTTTGATCAAATTATTTTAAGATGCAGCGAGATTTCCTCTTCAGAGAAGTTCAAAATGGTGATACACATGATCATGAATCCGTGTTGATCCGAAGAACAAATAAATAAATAAAAATCGATTAAGGATATCGGCCAGCTAAATATATATGTAATATGTTAGTAAAACAAAGTGAAAAATCTCATAAATCTGAGCTTGAGTCTATTTCCATGGCCAAAAACCCTACAAATATAACATCCAAAAAAACCCAGTAAAGCTAGAAAATAACCATTAAAGAAGAAGAAGAAGAAGAAGAGATTAAGGTTGAGATTAGTACGTGGAAGGTCCTAAGGATTATAGAGATAGATATTGACAACAGGAATAACACGGTCCATAAGGTGGTTGAGACGATCGTCTGTATTATTGCCTTGAAGCTTGTTATGAAGATAGAACGAAACCAACTCTACTTGAGTCGGGAAAAATCGAAACCCCGATGGCATATCCTCTATCATATTCTTGATCTTAGCTCTCAATTCTCTCTCTCTCTCTCTATATATATATATATATAACTTATAAACTTAACAAAAAAGCAAACTGATCATTTGCTTTTCATGTATATATAGATAGATAGAAGGAGAGAGAGAGAGACATCATGGAAAGGTGTTTGAATTGAAGGAGGATGTTGAAGATGATCAATGGGAAAAGTTAGGCTAAAGAGAGATTTGAATGATGAGATGAGATTACTTGGAAATTTCGACTCGTTTGTCAAGAATATATTCTTCAGAGTCCGTACGAGGATTGAAGGGGTCGAATTTGTTATTGCACCATTGCTTTTATGAAACACCCCAGGCTAGGATCACGCTTAGTACTCCTCTAGTCTTCTATTGCTCCAAATTTTTATAATTACTCGTGACCATCGATATATAACTCTTTTGTTTTGTTACACAAAAAAAAACATTTTAAAGTCTTAAATAAGTAATAGCTTTATCTTCTTTTTTATTTTTTTTATATTAAAAATTCTACTTATTGTATGTTTTCTACTTATTGTATGTTTTGATGGAGAATATATATGTTATCTCTTGCTGAAATTGCTGTCCTAAAATGCTTCAATATTTTTTGGCAGAAAGTTTAATATATAGTTCACACGTTTTATGTAAAGAAAAATTCAAAGGCTGCAATGCCTTTGGAGGGTTTTGTAAAATACAAGGAAACTTCCAGCAATATTTGTTAGCGTAAAGTTATATCAATTTTTCTCTCCTGTCTTTCAAAAAATAAAATAAAAAATCCTCTCTTGACCACACACTTCGAACAAATTTTTATCTCATGAGCATGCACTTTGAACATAGTAATATACATCACCACATTTTTACCATGTGTATTATATGCTTGAAGTTATGTTGTTGACATGGCAAAAATATAGTAATTTGTATTAATTGTTGGCATATTTCAGGGACCATATATGCGGAAGTGCAATGCCTAATATTCCCATACATAACAAATAATAACGTCTATAGCAGAAAAAAAAATAGTTGAGAGAAAATAAACCAATCACAACGGGTGGAAAACCCAAATCGGGTAAAAAACAACAGGCCGTCAAAACGCCGGAAAAAGTTCTAGTATATGATAAATTGTTACAACCATAAACTTTCGGATTCTCTCTCTAACCTCAACCCCAAACCACTGAACCTTACTAAGTCCACAAGCTCACAACCGAGCTTTACATCATAACTCTCATTTCACAACGCTCACAAGATCCTCACTAAGAACCCTACAATATCCCATAGGTCTCCCCTGAATATCACACATAGATCTCTAACTTGATATACTGATATTCCTCGAATCCCTCCCCAGATCTCACCACTCTCTGATGCTACATGTGTTTTTTTGGCTCCTCGCCCTTAAATCTAATAACATAGATATTATGTCTATTTATACTAGTTAAAAGGAGCTTAAGATAAAATGAAATCGTACTCCTAAACGTACAAGACTTTCATGTTTTACAAAAACGACTATTTCTTTTTATGCACAAGTCTTCTTATTCCATGCAAAGAGTATTCTTTTTTCCTTCAAGCACAAAAACTTCTCAAAAGAACAATTTCCTTATGTGCTGAAGATTTCCCGTTCACAACATGTTTATGATTGACTACGATTCGGGTCACGGTTGAGCACCCGCTTCCTAAACCGTTACAAGTCATCTGAAATTACATCGTTTAGAAAACCGTGATTCACACGCTGAAATAAACCCAAAACCGATGTACAGCCATTGCATTGTTGTCCTCGCCGCTGTCAAACCCACAGCGCAATAGAGAACACTTTTTACTGGAATAGGATTGTTGTCCTTGCCGCTGTGCAATTGCACAGCACAAGTAGGACTGTTGTCCTTGCCGCTGTGCAATTGCACAGCACAAGGCACATCATTGTTTTTAAAGGCACAACGCTTCTTTATTGTGCACATCGTTGTACCGCTATGGGGACCGCTATCTAACCCACAACGTTGCCCACAACGGTTTTCTTCTTTCTTCGGTTCTTCTTGGTCTTTAATCCTCCCTCAAACACCATCTTCAACTTCCAAACGTTTCCCATATCTCCAAGGAGTTACACATCATTTGAGTCTCGTTTGGTTAACATTTGGTTCACTTGAGAATACTAGCCAAAACCTAACATTATTATCTTCAAAATATGCTTAAAGTTGTGTGCTCATTACATAAACAATCGTATTTTGAGCCTACTAATACCTACACATCACCACATTTTTGTCATGTGTATTATTATTATTATTGAAGTTATGCTACTGACATAGTAAAAGTGTGGTGATGTGTATTAATATACTAAAAGTATTCTTAAAATTGTGTGCTCATGAAAAAAAAATGAATGTTATATATATTAAGGCATCGGTAATGGTTTTGTAATAAATAAATAAAAAAGGACATGTTTTTGTCATATGTATTTTTTTTTTATAATCGCCCTACATAGCTCAGCTGGTAGATGAATGAGTTTTAAACTTAGATAAATGACTCTTAAGGGCGGTAGAATTCTACCGATGATAAAAACCTTAAGAAAAATACAGTGGATACATAGCGTAAAAAAAGTAATGTTTTTGTAATCTTTTCATGTTTTATCAGTTTTCTATAATTTTTTCCTGTTCTAACTTCGAAGCATGCAAAGTTGCAAAGCTTTGGAGGGACTTGTAAGTAAAATTGAAAGAAACTTCATGCAATATTTTTTAAAACAATAAAACAACACTTTTCTACTTTAAAAAATAAAAACACTTTTCAAAAAGCATATTGCCGCAATTGTAACAGACTTTTAGGGTATCAATCACGTTTAAAAAAATTCGACTTTAAACTACGCAAATTTAACATTAAATACAATGCAACTACGTATATATAATATTATATTTGATCCATTATATATATATATATATATATATATATATATTCTTTTTCTTCCCAGTGTGTACTGATATAACATCAGTGCATCGTATGTGGACCATAGATTATGGATAAGCACTGACAAGTGCATACAGACTGGATCAAAGCAAACTGATAAATATTTATCAGTGCGCACTGAGATGGAAAGTTTTCTATATATATAGTCATTTTCTCCTCAGTGCGCACTGATATAAAATACATCAGTGCATTGCATTGAGCCATAGATTATGGATAATCACTACAAATACATATAGACCGCGTCAAATCAATTGAATCTAATGGTCCACATGCAACGCGTATTTATCATTGCGTATTGAGGTGAAAAGTTTCGTCTGTAGATGTGTTTAAACTACTCAATTTTAACATTTCACGTTATATTTAATTACGTTTTGTTGAACCAATCTTCTAAAGGTACCGTAGCAAAAACATTTGTTGTAATACTTAAAAAAAACATTTGTTGAAAATATTATGGATTTCATTCTAAATAAAATCGTGACAAAGTATTTATAACTATTATGAAGTTAATTAGTAAAAGAAAAATGATATATGATTATTATAAATTTATAATAAACAGAAATATCAAGATGGAATGCTTGATATATATATATATATATATATATATATATATATATATATGTTTTCCCTCTTCTAAAAAATTTGGAATATATTTAATTATTTGGTCCGACAAGGTATATATATATATATATATAGTTCAACTTTTGAAGTAGGTGGAGTTTGGAAAATGTTGTGAAATTATATGCTTCAAGACTCTACACACCTCTATTTGAGTTTTTTTTAGAGATGTTTGGTTGAGATTTTAAGATTTTCTATTTTAAATTTAGTAGATGCCAGTAAAGTTTAAACCTCTACTACACAAAAGTTCATGGGGATGAGCTTCTCCAAATAGATATTTAAATATATATATATATATATATATATACAATAATTTTCAAATAAGTGCGCACTGATAGAATTATATAAGGACATTGAATGTGAGCCACTCATTTATAAAAGAGTTTTGACAAGTCAAAATATGTAAAATGAATGGCTCACATTCAATGTCCTTATATAATTCTATCAGTGCGCACTGACAGGAAAAAGACTATATATATATATATATCTACCGACTAAACAACTATATTTTTTTTCAAAAGTTTTATTTCTAATAAATCTATTACAAGCAGACCTTTTACAAATAGAGGTTTTTCAAAAACCCAACAAAACAAACTCCAAATCTATAACAGAACTGATGCTTGTATAACTAACTAATTAATTAGGTATATATAAAGGTTTTTTACTTCGAAATATATACATATCTAAAAGTTTTCAAATATATAGGTTTTTTCTAGGTCTGTAATTCATCAAATGCTTAGTCTTCAGACTTTCAGTGATGATGTTGCTCCAAGTTTTCCTTGTAATCCAAGCTCTTCAACAAGTCGTGGACAAGTTTTCAAAGCACCGACTAGTTTTATATTTAATTCCCAATATTTGACTATATATATATATATATATATATATATATATATTTGAAAGCGGCAAACTTTATTGAAGCTTAAACAGCAAGGCTAGAACCAGGCTGGACCACAACACAACTACACTGAAACAACACAGGGACACCAAAGCTGGATGTCCTACTAAACCTCATCCGTGTGAAGGTAACTAATCCCCAAACACACTTGGCTTATATCTCTACATGCACAGCCGATCAAGAACCAACCTACACGTCAAAAAGTTCTCAGTTATGCAGAGGTACAAAGGATAGTTTACAGCAACCGTTGATTAATAATAATCATGATCTTGATCAATGTTCGAGTCATGATCTTAGTAATAGATTACTAAGAAGCAAAGTAAGTTTAGGCGGGTAGCAAGAATGTAAAAGTATTAAGTTTGTTAGAAGTTAGTTAGAATACAACTTGTAATTATCTTCTCAGAATTCATGAAAGCTGTTAGGACTCTTGTATAAATATAGGAATCTGTTGTAATATTCAGATAATAATCATAATACAATTTTGAGAGCCTTAGCTCTGTTTTCACAGCCATTAATGGCAAAACCTCTGTTTTAGTGTTCTTTGAAGCCTTTTTACAAACACCTTGCAAAACTACTGTTTTCTCTCTTGGTATCAGAGCTTTTGACTTGCGTCAATGGCTTCCGCTTCAACAAATTCATCAGATCAACATCAAAACTGGCAAAACTCTTCTTCTTCATCGTCTAGCATGGATTTTTCGTCTCTTGCAAAGACCTTGAACTTCAACGTCCCAATAAAGCTTGATAATAGCAACTTTATCTACTGGAAGACACAGATCTTACCAGCGATCCACGCTTTGGATCTTGAGGATTTCATAACAGATTCGAAATCTCCTCCAAACAAGATGATAGATGTACAAGTTACAAACGAAGATGGTGAAGTCATTATCGAACAACAAGAGAACAAAGAATACACGTTGTGGAGGAAATCAGATCAAATCCTCTTGTTCTGGCTCATTTCTACTCTCAGTCAGAAAGTTGTTGGTCAAGTGACTGGTTGTAAGACCTCTCTTGAAGCTTGGACCAAACTTGAGAAACTCTACTCTCAACAATCTATAGCGAAAACAATGCAGCTCTAATTCCATTAGTGACTTTGCTCTTGAAATCAAAAACACAGCAGATGCTCTGGCTGCTGTAGGAGAAGAAGTTCCAGATCGAGATCTTATAATGGCTATGATGCATGGAGTTGGTCATGAATATGACCCCGTGGTGGTAACTGTCACAGCTCAACGAAATACTATGTCCTTAGAGGATGCTCAGTTCTTGCTTTTGATGCATGAACAAAGGATAGAACAGCTGAATTCGGCCTCAAATCTTGTTGTCAATGGTGCTACTGCCAACTTTGCTGCGAACTCATCTGGTGATAAAAGAGATCAAAGAGGCAATTTCAATAACAATAGAAGTCAACGAGGAAGATGAAGAGGTAACAGATTTGGTGGAAGGAGACTTTATTGTCAACTATGCACCAAGCCTGGACACAATGCTTTCCAGTGTTTTCATCGTTTTGACCAAGGCTTTCAGAGGCCTAGTCCACCTACTCAAAATCAGGCTTATGTTGGTCAAATTGGCCATGGATCAGAGACTTCGACTCAAGCTCAGGCTGGTTTTAATCAAGGAAATTAAGGCCAGTATCTTTCTCAAGCAAACTATCATCAATCCTCTGCCTATATTGCAGCTCCAGAATCTGTAAATGACTCTGCCTGGTATATGGATAGTGGAGCAACTAATCATATTACCTCAGATCTCAGCAACATGTCTCTTAAGTCTGAGTACGAGGAAATGAAAAGCTGGTTGTAAGTAACGGTCAACACCTCTCTATATCTAATATTGGATATGCTTGTGTTAATTCACATGATAATATAACTAGAAAGCTTCATCTCAACCAAATCTTGCATGTACCTAGCATCACTAAGAATTTGCTTAGTATCTCAAAGTTTACTAGAGATAATAATGTTGTTGCTGAATTTTGTGCTGATGATTGTGTGATCAAGGATCAAACAACGGGAATGGTACTTCTCAGAGGTATAACTAAGGATGGTCTGTATCAACTTAGATTTGATGGATCAAGCTATCTCCCTAACTCGGCTGCTAGATCAAGTAAACTAAGAGGAAATAAAAGAAATTTTCATGTTTTGGTTGAGAATAATAAGCATGCTTGTAATGTGTCACATGCTACTAGTGTACATTCCTCTCTTTGGCATGCTAGGTTAGGTCACCCAGCTCCTTTGATTTTAAAGAAAATTCTAAATAAGCTGCACTTTCCTTGTAATGTTGGAACTTTAGATTTCTGTGATTCTTGTAAATTAGGCAAACTTCACAAACTCCCTTTTACAAGATCAGAAATCTCAGTTAGTGCACCTCTAGAAATTGTATATACAGACTTATGGGGACCTGCTCCTTATCTTTCTACAGATGGTTATCGATATTACATACTTTTTGTTGATGCTTTTACAAGGTTTACTTGGTTGTTTCCTTTGAAGCTCAAATCTGAGGCTTTGTCTGTGTTCATTTCTTTTCAAAAGCATGTTGAGCTGAAATATGATAGGAAAATTAAATGTTTGCAAGCTAACATGGGTGATGAATATATGCCTTTTATTCCATATCTCTCTAAGCAAGGAATTCAGATAAGATTTTTGTGTGCCTACACCCATCAACAGAATGGGGTGCCTGAAAGAAAGCACAGACATGTCACTGAAATTGGTTTAACCCTTTTGGCTCATGCTCACATGCCTTTAAGTTTCTGGTTTGAAGCCTTTACCACAGCTGCCTTTCTCATAAATAATCTCCCAACTCCATTGCTTAGATTTGTATCCCCTTTTGAGAAACTTCACAACAAGTCACCCAATTACACATTTCTTCACACATTTGGGTGTGCATGTTTTCCCTTCCTTCGAGACCACTCAAAGCATAAACTAAACTTTCATTCAACCAAATGTGTCTTCATAGGCTATAGCCTCTCTCATAAAGGATACCGTTGCCTTCACCCTTCTGGTAGGATTTACGTGACTAGGCATGCAGAATTTAATGAAGTTGATTTTCCCTATAATCAACTTTTTCCAAAAAGGAGCTCATTGCGTATTGTGCCCAATACCTGTGTACCTTTATCATCTATTATTGGCTTGATTCCAAGCTCTAATAACAAGTCTTCTTTACAACAACAGCTTGTTCTTACACAGCCTGATAACACTTCACCTCAAACATCACATTTACCTTCTTCACACTCAACCTCTCGTGATTCATCTTTAGCTGCTGCAGCCTTATCTGATTCATCTCTGTCAACTACAGTTCAAGCTACTGCAGCTGTGCCTTTTCATCAATCCTTTTACCCTATGGTAACTAGGTCTCAAAATGGCATTTTCAAACCAAAAGTCTATACATCTACATGGTCATTGCCTAGTGTATTTTTTGTTAACACCGAGCCTAAAAATGCTAAAGAGGCACTTATTGATCCAAAATGGGTTCATGCAATGAAAGAGGAATACAAGGCACTTATTCATAATCAAACTTGGTCTCTTGTTCCTCACGACTCTTCAATGAATGTGGTTGGGTGCAAGTGGGTGTTCAGAACAAAATATAATCCAGATGTCTCCATTCTCAAATATAAGGCACGCCTGGTTGCAAAAGGGTTTCACCAGACTCCTGGTCTTGACTATCTAGACACTTTTAGCCCTGTTGTTAAAGCTTCCACTATCAGGGTTATATTCACAGTGGCTGTCTCTCAAGGATAGGATATCCAACAAGTGGATATCAATAATGCGTTTCTAAATGGTGAGCTTCAAGAAGTTGTGTTCATGGAACAACCCGAAGGGTTTATTGATGATAGAAATCCTTCTCATGTTTGTCTTCTGAAGAAAGCATTGTATGGTCTTAAGCAGGCTCCAAGGTCTTGGTTTCATAAGCTCAGAGCACCCTTGCTCAGTTGGGGTTTTATCAATTCTACTACTGATGTTTCCTTGTTTATTCAACATCAAGGTCAGGTTGTGTTATATCTACTAGTTTATGTCGATGACATACTAATAACTGGTAATGATCCTAGTCTTGTTCAACAACTCATATCTAAGCTTCATTCAACTTTTGCTTTAAAAGCTTTAGGATCAGTGAGCTACTTTTTGGGTTTTGAAGCTTTTCGAAATGCTTCTGGGCTCTATCTGACACAGTCTAAGTACATTGGTGATCTTTTAAAGAAAAATTCTATAGCCGACTGTCGACCTTGTGATACACCAGTTGCTGCTGGTGTCAAGTTAACCTTGGAAGGCAGTGAACCTTTTGTTGATCCTTCTCAGTACAGAAGCACGGTTGGAGCTCTTCTATATCTCTCCCATACAAGGCCTGACAAATCTTTTATTGTCAACAAGTTGAGCCAATTTTTGGTGGCTCCTTCTCAAGCTCACTGGCTTGCTTGTAAAAGGGTTTTGAGATATTTAAAAGGCACATTTCATAAGGGCTTGTAGTTTAAACCAGCTGCCAAATATGTGTTAGAGGCATTTACAGATGCAGATTGGGCTAGTAGTCTTGATGACAGGCGTTCCACCAGTGGTAATTGTCTCTGCTTGGGTGGAAATCTGATTTCCTGGAGCTCTAAAAAGCAACAAGTGGTTGCTAGGTCCAGCACGGAGGCTGAATATAGAGCAATGGCACAAATCACTACTGATGTTCTTTGGCTCCAGTCTCTCTTCAAGGAACTTCGTTTGCCTCTAGTTGGTCCTGCTGTGGTTTGGTGTGATAATATTGGTGCGAACTCCTTAGCTCAAAATCCAGTGTTCCATTCTCGCACCAAACACATAGAAATCGATGTCCATTTTATAAGGGAAAAGGTTGCTTCTGGTCTCATTGAACCTCGATATGTTCCTACAAATTTTCAGGTTGTTGATGTCTTAACAAAAGGTCTAGCAAAGGATCGGTTTTAGTTTCTTTGTGCCAAATTGAACCTTGTTGATTCACCACAGTTCACTTTGCGGGGGGATGTGAAGGTAACTAATCCCCAAATACACTTGGCTTATATCTCTACATGCACAGCTGATCAAGAACCAACCTACACGTCAAAAAGTTCTCAGTTATGCAGAGGTACAAAGGATAGTTTACAGCAACCGTTGATTAATAATAATCATGATCTTGATCAACGTTCGAGTCATGATCTTAGTAATAGATTACTAAGAAGCAAAGTAAGTTTAGGCGGGTAGCAAGAATGTAAAAGTATTAAGTTTGTTAGAAGTTTGTTAGAAGTTTGTTAGAATACAACTTGTAATTATCTTCTCAGAATTCATGAAAGCTGTTATGACTCTTGTATAAATATAGGAATATGTTGTAATATTCAGATAATAATCATAATACAATTTTGAGAGCCTTAGCTCTGTTTTCACAGCCATTAATGGCAAAACCTCTGTTTTAGTTTTCTTTGAAGCCTTTTTACAAACACCTTGCAGAACTACTGTTTTCTCTCTATCCGAACAAAACAGAGGATGAAAACAAAACCCAGAAAAACAGAGCACCAGAACAACACAGATTTAAAACAACAAAACTCAGAAGAAACCAAAACACAGAAGACCGCTCAACCCCCAAAAGCCAAACACGAAAAAAAATTGTATATATATATAATTGACTGTCAAATATATATATATATATATATAATTATTGATTTATTTGCGATTCAACTTACTCCTAAATTTATAAACAAAAAAAAATGTTAAAATAGTTGAGAACAAAAATTCTAAATTTAATTTTTAAGAATTAATTTGAAATTTAAATCCTAAAAATTTAAAATTATAACGTAATTTCAAAATTATATTACAAATAAATTATAAATCAACTTTCGTGTATTCAATCATAATGATAAGTAACAATAACCCAACTATAATTTTTGTATGCACATCACCTCTTAACAGTGATAGTAACGCACCTAATTTCCATTGTGGTGTTGAGGAGTGCAAGTCTCACAATACGTATTTTAAAAATGTGTTGAGAACTTTTTTTCGATTTGTATGAGTAGTTATCCAAACCGCACATATATTGTCTATATGCACTATTTTTGAAAGGAAATAACACAACTAAAATTAATATTCATAGGCAAACAACTATTAAGTTTAAATTAATATATATATATATATATATATATATACACAATCATTTTCTCCTCAGTGCGTATTGATATAACTTATATCAATGTGTTGCATGTAGACCACTGATTATGGAGACGTTTTAACAAATGTATACACTTTGAGTCAAAGTATGTAAATCTAATGGTCAACATCCAACGCATTGATGAAGTTATATCGGTGCGTACTGACTTGAAAATTTCTGTGTGTGTATATATATATATATATATATATATATATATATATAGATCAAACAAAATCAACTTAAATTTGTGACTTAATTTGTTGATTTCAACATTTCAACCACTCATATGCTCTTAATGCAATGGCTGAGATTTGAACACGTTTACATTAGATTAAAAGCACATGGATGATTGAGATGTTGAAGTCACAAATTTAAGTTAATTTAGTCTAACTATATATATATATTGTAAAGGTGAGCCCTCTTATCGCCAAGACTAGGTTGCAGCCTAGGGGCCGTTTGTTTTTTTGTCTGAACACTGAACAATCCTGAATTTTTCTGAAGACTGAATAGAGACTGAAATCTGAATCTGAATGACATGTTTTTTTTTCCTCACATCTGAATGTGTTGTTAACATGTTTGTTTTTTAAAAATAAAGTTGTCTGAAAATAAGTAATTGTACATTTATACCCATACTAATTAAAAAAAGTAATTTAACATGCACCATTCTTTATAACATTTTGTATGGTTTTTTTTTTTTTGCAAACAAAGAATATAATTTTGCATGTTCTGCAAACAAAGTTTAAGTTAAATTTATTGTCAAAAAAAAGTTCAAGTTGAAGTTCAATTTTATACGTTGTCCACGTTTCCGGTGAATATAATTCATGAAACCATTTTTGTTTTTTTTTTTTGTTTCTTGGATCATATGCACCAGAAACCAAATAAAAAAAAAGGTTCTTGAATTTTTATATACAATAATTCTATAAACTTTTCGAGCCACGAAATCTACTTAATATGATAGACAACTTTATTGGACACTATACGAATAGTTAGATAAAAATAAATAAATAAAGAGTTCTTACCGGGATTTGGCAGGAAAGAAATTCAATTGTTCAATCTCTGAAAAATTTCATTATGAAAAGTATTTAGGGTTTTTTTTTCTTTTCTAAAACATGTTTAAAATAAGAAATATGTTAAAAGAAATTTTTTTACACCATATTGAATTAATATAAATTTGGAAATATATCTTTTTTTTGAGGATAGACTTGGAAGAGAATATTTTAATTGTAATCCAGTGATTTGGAATTAAGTTAAAAGTCAGGATTTCTTACTTTTTATTTTAAGTTGTTTTTTGATATTTTTTTTGTTTGACCACTTCAAAAAAACAAACAAAACAACTTAATGAGTTCAATTTTTATGCTCTTAATGCAATGGTTGAGATTTGAATACGTTTACAACTTTAGATTAAAAGCACATAGATGATTGAGATGTTGAAATCACAAATTTAAATTCATTTAGTCTAAATATATATATATATATATATATATATATATATATATATATATATATATATATATATATATTGTAAAGGTTAGCCCTCCTATCGGCCAGACTAGACTGCAGCCGAGTCTGAATTTGTTTTTAAATTTTATATATTATTACTAATTTACCCTTTAAAGTTATTACCATATGTTCTTATTGATTTTATATTATTATTGACATTTCATCTCAATAAAATTGCCAATTTATCAACATTTGTTTCTTGATTTACGTGCACCATAATTTCCATCAAACCACCGTTCTCACTATTTTTTTTATTCTCAATGTAACTTTGTTTTTATTTTTTTTCTTTTGTCCTCTGCATCCTCCACTGCTCCTTTCACTTTTGTGTTTTTGTTCTCTTTATCCCACTCATAAATCCTAATTTTTATTTTACAATTTTGAGAATACGTTTGCAATCTACCCTCTCCCCTTACAAGGTAAAAATTATTTATTCTTTTTTATTTATTAATGAAATTCTTCTCGTTATTATAATTATCATTAAAAAAAATTATAACTAGCTAGTATTTAGTATTTAGTTTAACCCCATCCAATACAAAATCCTGTATCCGTCCATGTATATTGTGGAAACACAATATTCTTTCATGTTGCATGATCTAAGATCAGAGTCACATGTCTTGTGGAATCTTCCTGCAATATTTTGCTTATATAATATATGTATGTATATTATTACTCCATTTAAGATTAAAATAAATAAAAAAACACTGAGATTTTTTTTTAAAGTTCTTTTATTTATTTATTGCATGAAGTTTTAATACTCCTTGTCTTTAATGACTAAATTGCAACAAGGCGTACCTCAATTGTTGGCAGGGTCAATTGACTCTTACAACTATACAATACAAGTGGTTTGTATATAAAACAAAAGGTCTATGTCACGAGCTAATGGGTTGGACTTGGAGTCATTCTCCTCTAAAAAAAATCATGAATTTATGTAATATTTAAAAAAAAAACTATATATAGTATTATACTGCAACATATTTTCTAATAAAAAAATGGTTTGGTATCCGACTCCGAGTGATCGTGCGAAATGGTTAGAAGAAATGAAGTCAAAAAGAAGTCAACAAGAAATGACTGGTCTCGATCATGCGACATGCAAGAATATTACTGTGGAAAGTCATGACTCATGAGTCATGATACAAATTCAAGGTTTTTCCACGCGCAGTTGGAGGAAAACTCTAGTCCATTTATAAGAAAATGCGTGTGCTTACACTTTTTACGCTGAAATTAATTCAAATTTTAGGTCAAGAATTCCACTAGTGTTTGTATTTTCTAATATGGTCGTATTAGGAGATCGATCAAATCTTCCAAGTTCACATTTGAGATTTATTTGTTTGTCTTTTTAACCTTTTCTTCACGTTTCCTAAAGCATGGATGATAGGTTTGGTTCGTATTCTTAAGTGAATCCAATGAGAACCAAACGAGACTCAATTGAAGTTTCGTAAAACTTTTTGGAGATGTGGGAAAATGTTTGAAAATTGAAAATGGTGTTTGAGGGAGATTTGAAGACCAAAAAGAACTGAAGAAATAAAGTCTGAAGAAAACCGATGTGCCTTACGCTACGCAATTGCATAGCGGTAAGGACATCGGTCCAACCTAGAGGAAAACGTTGTGGGTAGGGAAACCGGTAGGACAGCGGTTTCCTACGGCTTACTAAAACGTGGTGCATTTCAGGTGACTTGTAACGGTGTAGGATACGGGGTGGTCAACCGTGACTGGAACCGTAGTAAATCATAAGCACGCATGAAACGGGAAATCTTCAGTGGAAAAGGAAAGTAATTCTTTTGGAAGTTCTTGTGCTTGAAGGACAAGGATTTCTCTTTACAAGAAGACTAGTGCATAAAAGGAAATAGTATTTATGTGAAACAAGAAAGTCTTGTACGTGTAGGAGATGAATTTCCTTATTGTTCTACGCTCTATGTAACTAATATAAATAGAACCTTGAAACTAGGTTATTTGTATGGAGAAAAAGAACACATGTAACATCAGAGAGTAGGTGGTTCTAAGGGAGACCCCATGGAATATCTGGGAGAGATCCGGGGAATATCTGGGGATCAATAGGGAGATTCGTGGGTGATTTTCAGGGGAGACATATGAGGATATTCGGGAGGGGATGTACTTCATAGGAGGACTCGGTTAGTGTTGTGAGCTGAGAGCCATGATGTAAGGCTCGACTGTGAGCTTAGGGGCTTCGTAAGGCTCGGTAGTTTGGGGTTTGGGTTGTGAGAGAGAGAGAATCTCGGAGTATATGGTTGTAACAATTTATCATATAGTGAAACTTTCTCTGTCGTCCTGATGGCCCGTGGTTTTTTCCCTGATTTAGGGTTTTCCACGTATATCATGTGTTGTGTGATTGTTTATTTTCTCTCATCTTATTTTTTCCACTTAAATCATCCATATACTCTCCGTACTAGCTTTGGCATGGGTTATACTTTTGAACTTGAGTTTCTAAAGTGAGTTTTGGGAATTTTTGGGATATCAAAAGGAAAAGAAAAGAGGTTATGGGTCTCAATGCTATATGTCATCAAATTTTGAGGTTTTAGCTAGTTGGGATTAAGAAGGTGATTTGGTTTGTGTTTCCTTAATGATGACATGGACTATTGGACTAAGAATAATTAAGAAGCTCTTTTTCTTTTCAACATCGTTGCGAAGGGGATAAGCTTTATCTTTAATAAAGTAGAAGAGATGGGTTTAATGAGGGGTGAGGTGTTTGGCAGGGATGGGTTTGCAAGTGTCACATCTTCAATTCGCAGATGATACCATTGTCTTCCTTAAACCTCGGCACTTTTACCTTTTGAACTTAAAGAGGATTCTTCGCTGTTTTAAACTAGCTTTCGGTTAAAAGATTAATTTTCATAAATCATGTTTAACTAGAGTTGGGAGGATTTTGAGCGGGGAGGAAAGGTGGGCCGAGATGCTTAAGTGTAGGAAGGTTTCTCGTCCTATTGTTTATTTGGCCCTTATTTAGGTGTTAGACCGTTTACAAAAGGATTTTTGGAACCCGGTGGTTGAGACAATTGAGAATCGTTTTACACCTTGGAAGAGGAAGTTTTTATCCAAAACAGACAGACTGGTGTTAATCAAGCCTGTTCTTAGTAGTATCCTAACTTATTACATGTCCATGTTTAAATGGCGGTGGTGGTGGCTCAAAAGATTAAGAAGATTCAACGAGGTTTTCTATGGGAAGATGGGATCTAAAAAAGGAAACATCATATGGTAGATTGGATTTCGGTCTATAAAAGTAAGAAGAACGAAGGTCTAGGGATTGGGAGCAGTGACAAGAACATTGGCTTATTGGCTAAGTGGATATGGAGGTTTGGTTCTGAAGCTTCGCCTCTTTGTAAAAGAATAGTTTGTGCCAAATATGAAATTAATAATGATAGGTTACGATAGGGTTGGCAGCAGTACCACAGCCATTTCTTTTATTGTTAAAGCAATAGCCAATCAATTTAAGCTTGGCTCTATTTCAGTAAGGGTTCATCCAGGAAGGCTTTAAGTTGGTGATAGGGAATGGTTTTGAATACCAGGTTTGTGGTAGTGTTTATAATGGTGGTTCGGTGCTTTAAAGGCAGCATTCCCCATAATTTTTGATTTGTCCTTGTGCAAGGAAGGGTCCATTGCTGATTTCGAGCAGTGGCATGACAAGAAGTGTGTTTGGGATATGAGTTTGAGAAGACAACCTTTTGATTGGGAAATGAATCAATGGAATTGCTTCCTCAAATGCACAGAGTGTATTGTTATTCGCAGATCGATCAATGATACAATGGATTGGTGCTTTACTTTGAACGGTATATTTTCGGTGTCTTCTTTTCGTTGTGCTATAGAAGATTTTCAGATATTCAAGGCTATGTTCTCCAAGCATCCCTGGAAAAGGATTTGTTCCCCTAAAGTTGAAGTGTTTTTGTGGCAACTACTTAGTGGGAGAGTTTTATTGGGTGATGTTCTTCAAAAATTTGGGTTGGGGATGGATTTGAATTGCAAGCTA
>JANJYJ010000187.1:0-40000 GCA_033220585.1 Dipteronia sinensis
GATGTGTTTAATTGGTGGTCTGATGTGTTTAATTGGTATGCCCTTGTGGTTTAATTGGTGTCGTGGTGTGTTTAATTGGTCTGCTCTGATGTGTTTAATTGGTTTATACATGATGTGTTTAATTGGGATAATGAGGGGTATTTCAGTTCACAGCCATTTATTGGGTAAAAACAATAAATTTATTAATTCTGGGTAAAAACAATAAACATCCTAATTTTTTGATTAAAAAGACCTATTTTCTCATATAAATAATACATTAAAAAAATAATTTCTAAGTTAATAAAATAAAAATATAAAACCATATTATAAAAAAAAAAAAAAATCATCATTATCACAATATAAAGTGAAACAATTGCAGTATTATCATAAGAATGTCCAGAACACTCATAGACATCAAAACATCAAACCATCAATTACAATAGTTTCTCTATGCGCTTCACCATTGCAATCCTTTGTAACCTTCGCGTTTCCAGATACAGATTTTCGTTTTGGAAACTGAAACACTGAGTGAAGTTGGAGTCGAGATGTTGATTAGAAGCAAAATAATTGCGGACTATGATAATAAATGTATAGTCTCTTCAATCATGTCAGACGATGCCACGGAAGTGACTACTTAAAAGGCAAAAGAATTTGAATGAAATTTATTTAACTTAAAACTTAAGACAAATACATGAAAAGTAGCAGCTATCTCTAATAGAATACTTAAGAAAATTAACTATATGAAAGGCATATCACTAGAATAAAGAATTTGATGGCTACCATTTCTGTTAGTCAAGGTTCTACTCAAAACTTAAGACAAATACATGAAAAGCTGCAGCTATCTCTAATATGATTACTTAAGAAAATTCAACAAATACTTTATAAAATATTTTTACTTTATAAATTCAACCAATATTTATAAAATATTTGCTTAAGATACATGAATATTTGCTAGAGTGGAAGTGTGATTCAGAAGTACTAGTCTAACTAACATGATATTTTGGCATTAAACCCCCAAAACGTTTCTAATAATCTTCCATTTTCGGGGATCCCGCTGATTGAGGATCAATATAAGTGAACATATAAGTAGTGCAATCCAATGGACCAAAGCCACATACATATACGTATCAATATAAACTACAAACTGTTACAGAATCCTTACTTTAAAATGAGTATTAATGAGACATACATATTCTGAATCTTGGAGGATCTAATTACACATTTTCATATAGGTATTTATGTTTATGTACTTGAAGAATTCATGTATTTAGATTATCCATGTTTTAATTAATGTGATGCATGTATGTGTGAGTTCATTGTATTGTATTTATGAGAGTGATCTAGAACTCTCATGAGTCTTAAAATATCCATGTTACAAGCATATGAATAAGTTGAGGAAAATTGAAAACTGAAGTGAGTGGTGGGGAGATACAAGACTGTATCAATTGACGTAGAGTATAAATACACAAAAATTAACTATAAGTCAGGAATTTATAATTGTAGTATCAACCAAAAATCCACAGTATAAAGGTTTTTAACCGGTAATTGAAACTTACCTGCAAGAAATCATCCCGTTTAAAAGGGTCTACACACAAACCTGTAAAAGAAAGTTTCCAGCAAGAATCTATATGAGAATCTCTCCCTTAATGTTTCAGAAGTCTCCTCCAAGCCTTACCTGTTTCACCAATGAAACAGTCGATAACATATCAGCAAACAAAAAAAAAAATACAAGTAAACAGTTTAGCCTAGGAACAGGACAAGTTATATTCTGCAGAAAGTATTGATAATCATTCTATAAACCCATAATTTCCTACGATAATGCATAACAGTCGAAAGTCGAATGAAAATACTCAAGAGATAGTTAACACTGATAGATAAACTTAATCACCAAATTCAATAACTAAAAGAACTGTCCTGTATTGATCTCTACAAACCCTTTATGGCCTCTACTTGAAGAAGCAATAATTCACAAAGAAAAGACAGACTCAAAAGCCAAACATTTCTCCTCTCTCAATCTCATCAAAACCCTTATGATTATTCCTACCCAATTTATCACACTTGATCATGCAAGCATCTTCCGATTTATAAACACTATATTAAATATATATATTATATATATATAAACACTCGTATCTTTAAATCATTCAATTTTTCTACAATCAGCTCAAAATCCACTGCAAGTCGCTGATAGTCAATCTGTTCAACAAATAAACGAAAACCGGCTCGCTGAAAAATCAGAAATTAGCTCTAAGTTCAAACGTCAAACTAGCTCTAAAGCTTAATAAATTTCTCATTTCTTCGACTAAATTTTTTCCACAAAACCACAAAATTCGAAGACGAAATTCAAGTGAGCAAGTAAATTGCAAAGTAGTGTTAATACAAAAAAAAATACAATCTAACACAAATTTTACTACACGCAGTTACAGTTACAAATAAACTGAATTCAAAGTAGCAGTAGACAACCAAGACAAAGACAGAGACCAGAGACCAGAGAAAGAACCTGCTTGCGAAACATTGGAGAGTCGTCGAGCTTAGTGACATGCATTCTCGCAAACTTGCTCGATTTTTCCAGCTACTCCTCTTCTTCGCAGCAATCTCACTTCTCTATCACATCAACACATTCAATCTACTCTCCGATCTTGAACGCCATTGATTCACTGGAAATCCAAAAACCAGCTCGATAATAAAGAATAAATGATATAGGAACAAAGAAAACTAGTAAGAGAGGAAGATATACTTATATACATTAGAACTATAAGTAGAAGTAGGAAACCTAATCCGAGTCAAAATTCAAGCATCCATCAATGATATTTTGGCAGAAATCAAACAATCTAACCAGTGATGATGCGTGACAACGAAGGCTGTGAAGGTGGAGGAGACCATGGTCTGTCTGCGAAGGCAGAGGCTACAAAGCTTTAGGGTTTTTATTTTTAATTTCGAATTTCCACGGGTATACCCGTGTCAAATACCTATGGGGAATATACCACACCTGGCAAATCAATGGTGTTTTGATATATTTCATTAAAGATAATTTCATTTTTCCGTGTTTTAATATATTTTTTGCCACAGATGGACATCCGTAGCATAGTAATTGCGGCAAAACAACCTTTTTTTTTAGTGTCAGTAGCTACTGCAATTGCAGAAGGACGCTTAGACCCAGTAAGCATGGAGGCCTTCAATTGTTTCCCAAGTTCTGGATATCATCAAGATCCAGTTTCCATTCAAACCTCTAGTAGATCTCAGAAGCCTGAAATCACTATATTATCCAGAGAAGAAACGGGTATTATTGTGTTTTCTCGCAAAACTACAGAAAAGAAATTACCGGCAAGTTCTTTTAGCCTACTTGTTTTAGTTTTTCATTAACAATATGAAATTGTGTTTGGCTTGAAAATTTCGAACTTAAGTAAATGCATACACATGAAACATAACATACTTTTATTTATCAAATCATATCTAAAATATATTTACATGGTTTATATTTCTGTTACAGATACACTAATGAAGCAAGATACAGTGTCGAAAGAAATAAGTATACATATATAAAGGTGCTGAACTCCAGAAATTAGTTTTCCCATTAGAAATTGATGAAACTGTAAAAAAAACAATGGTTCCTGAGGAGACTCAATCGAAGGTTCCTGGCAACAACCCGTTCAAAAAAAGGAGACTTGGTGAAATTTGCTTGGACCGGATAAAGAGCATTTCTGAAGAGGTTTTAGTTGTGGATGAGGACGAAAAGTCAGATTTATTGTGTGTTAATCCTGATATCATTCTACCTGAGGTTCTAAAAAACAGCCATTCCAGGAAAAGAAAGCTCAATGGAAGTCACTTGGATCAGGGAGAAAGCATCAGCAATCAAGTTTCAGTAGTAATTGAGACAGAAGATTCAAACTCAGAAAAGGCTATGGATTCCCAAGAAAGTGTAAATCTAAGCCTAAAAGGGTCTTTAAAGGGAAGGAGAGAAAAACAATTGAGAAGAAAAAGACAAGTAATTGCAAGAATTCTGTAAATAAGAATACCAGTATCCTGAATTTCTTTCTCACGTGTAATCTTTCGATTCTTTTCTTTTGCTTGTGAGTGAATGAAGGATTATTGATTCTTGAGGCTTAGATACAATTTTTTTCAAATATTTTTTCTCTGATTCTTGAGTTACAAGGACACAGAAAACTGATTTTCTAAGCTTCTATACATAAATGGATATAGAAGAGCCTGAAACCTTTTAATGGAAATTTTTTATGTTAAGCTTTTCTTTGATCATGGATTGGGTTCGATTAAATATATCATAAATATTTCATTGTACATATCAAAGGCCGTTTGGTTGCAGATGAGCCGCTGTTAGTGCGCCATTAAATGGTTAGTATACAAGACCCTATATCTCCCAAACGGTTAGTGTGGTTGCCAAATACATGGTCAAATCTGGGCAAAGATCATTGGAATGCCATTAAATGGATTTTACGGTATTTTAAGGATACTAAGGAGTTGGGAATTATGTTTGAAAGACAACATGTAAAGGTTAATATTATTAGGTTTGTTGATTCCGACTATATGGGTGACTTAGACAAGAGGAGGTCTACAACGGGGTATCTATTTACTCTGCGGATAGACGGATTAGTTGGAGGTCTATGCTCCAACCTACTAGTGCCTTGTCTACTACCGAAGCGGAATACATGGCAATCACGAAAGCATCAAGGAAGCAATTTGGTTGAAGGGTTTGGTGATGATATGGGATTGAAGCAAAATTCGGTGTTGCTTAGGTGTGATAGTCAAAGTGTGATTGCTCTAACGAAGAATCAAGTGTTCCATGCGAGAACAAAGCACAATGACTTCCGATTCCATAGAATACGAGATTGGATTGCCTCGGTGAAGTCTCCATTGAGAAGGTTCACACGGATGAGAATGCATCCGATATGCTTACCAAGCCGGTTACAAAAGACAAGTTTAAGCATTGCTTAAGCTTGCTAAACATTTTCTCTTATTGAGTTTAGGTAGGCACCTCACCACTTAAGGTGTGTAGAGACAAGAGATTTTCTTGTCAAGGTGGGAGGTGTTATAAACACACGTTATCCAATGATTTCCAATGGTTGAGTTTCTTTTCGACAAGGTGGAGATTGTTGATGTTTGTCTCAAAGTAACATGTATTTGTATTTGGGGCATATTTATAATTTAGGGGTTTATTGGGCTATGTTGTAATTAGCTCAAAGTTTCACTATATAAGTAAGTTGTTAGTTGAGTTTTGACAACAAAAGTGAGAGAAAACCCTAGAAAAAAGAGTGATTGTGAGGTTGGAAGATTGAGACCTAGAGGAAGAGAGAAGGCTTGTGGGTTAGAGGTAATCTCTTGTACTTGTCATTTTCATTATCTAGTGAAATCGATGCCTCCGTGGACATAGCCAATTTTGGTGAACCACATAAAAATAGCTTGTGTTGGGTTGTGGTTTGATTTCTTGTAGTAGATTATGTTTCCTTATTGCTAGTATTACATTATTGTGCTTGTAAGTCCATTCAAACAAGGTCTTGGAAGGAGTTTGTGGTAGTTTTCGATTTTACCTACAAGGTGTTAGACGAAATTACCAATTGAACTCAAGAGAGGTGTTGTCGCACAACTTACACGTTGGAATTCCCATTTCCATTGTCATTATTAGATTGGTATTAGGGATGAACGTAGAAGAAATATGGGGTTTTGTCACTTTTTTTGAGTTGGTGTTGCAAGACTATCACCACCTTAATAACTTATGTTTTAAAGAAACCAAAGTAAGTGACTTCAAAAAATACCCTTACTTTACATATTTTTTATTTTATCTTTGACTTTAACTTTCTCCTACTTTTAAGTTGTCTGAAACATACTTTTCTCTCTCTGTAACTGAAATCGGATCTAACTACATCTCCTTCTCCAACTCTTGGTCGCCGAAACAAATCACTTTCTTTGTCTTCTTCTCTTCTTCGATCCGGCTACAAATCAAGCTAAGGTAATCCTATTTCTTGTCTTGTTTTGGTTTCGAGTCTTCTATTGTTAAAGATGTTAAGGTACTTAGGTAGTTAGGTTTAGCTGCACAGTTAGGAAAATTCAAAAATCTCGGGAAATGTTTCCAAGAGTCTCTAATACTTGTATAACATGTTCCGAGACTTTTGGAAACATTTCTGAGACTTTTGAAAACATTTCCGAGACATTTGAAATACTTGCCAATACTTTCATTTATATGTCAGAGACTTTTCATTTATATCTTCCCAGACTTTTTATTTATATTTCCGAGACTTTTGTTTAATATATCTGAGACTTTTCATTTATATGTTCGAGACTTTTGTATACCACTTACTAAAGTCTCAGATCGGTGACTTTTGAAATTATTTGTACTTTTTTGGAAAATCTGTAAAAAGAATTTTTTACAGATTTTTCAAAAAAATACAATCAATTTCTAAAGTCTCGGAGAGTATTACAAAGTCTCGGAAAGTATTGCAAAAGTCTCGGAGAGTTCAACAAAAGTCTCAGAGAGTATTATAAAGTCTCGAAAATCTTCCCATTGGCTTTCCGAGACTTATTGGGACAATCCCAAATTCCACTGGAATTGAAAACAGAGAAACTGAGATTGTCCCAATAAGTCTCGAAAAGCCAGTGGGAGCCCGTCCGAAACTTTTCAAAAGTCTCAGAAATCCTCCAATTGTAAGATTCCACTAGATTGTCCCAGTAAGTCTCGGAAAGCCAGTAGGAGGCTGTCCGAGACTTCTATAACAATCTCCGAGACATTTATCGAGACTTTATTGTTCAGATACTTTTATAACATGCTATGTGACTCTTACATATTTACTGTTCATCGTCTTCCCCAATCTAACCATAGAAACCAGAAACCAGATCTAAAACTAAAAATCCTAGAAACCAGAAATAATACTGAATAAATACAAAACGACTAAATAACACAATAAATCGGTATTTAAAATCAAATCGTTAAAGTTACATACCTTGTTTTTGACCGAGACCGAAATCGAAATCGAAATTGAAATGGAAATGGAAAAGAAATCGTCGTCGTCTAATGTCGAAATCCGGTTGGTTGGTTGCTATGAACCGTCGCGGTAACTTATCTCTCTACTCTTTCAAGTCTCTCACTGTTAAATGAAAAGTAAAAAATAAAAATAAAACTAGACTAAATTATATATAACTGACGTGGAACCACAGTGAGGGGCATTTTTATCTGTTCACCATAATAGGTGTCTTTTAAATATAAGTTTTTAAAATGAAGACAGTGTTGAAAAGCCACTTTCAAATAGTGATTTTGATAAAATATCTGCTATTGTATTATCTTTTCCACTAATATATGTTCAAAAACTGATTTATATCCTCTACATGTTAGTGTTACTAATACCAGATCCTTATAGTTATTTACAAAAAGATATATCTGTTCAATCCATTATAAAAGTTGACAAATTTAGTTTACTTACTGAAAATAGACAAAACTAAATATTCTAATATATTTAAGACAAACTAGGGAATTAACTCTTAAAAATTAATAGACAAATTACTATTAGAAAACTTCAGGCATGGCAGCATGTTCATATGAGAAATGCTACTACACTGGCTGAAAATAGGAAAAAAGAAAAATCTAAAATTCTTCGGACCAAATTACGTATACGTGGCAAAATACTATTAATTCCAAATTCTACAACTGAATATTTTTGGGACTCAAATCATCTATCCAAAATTGGTGTCCCAATGCAGATCACGTCTTAGCAGAGCTGGTAGTGCAATTCCCTTCAACATATGTGGTGAAGGATTCAAATCTCACCATACGCATTTTACAAGCATGTGTGAGGAGTTTTCTTCCCTGATTGTGAGAGTAGTTATCTGATGTTGTGGGAGTAGATATCCAGGCTGCACATGTAATGTTTGATCTCGGTGGGTCCTAGCAATCCTATTGTAATAGTTCTTGTAACACTTCAAAATTGGTGTCCCAATTTGTGTCTAACCAAGCAAATTGAGACATCTGTCTACATTTATGTAAAAAGTTGAAAAAAAATAATTAAATGTAGACATATGTCCTAATTTGGTTGGTAAAATATAAAATTGAGAAATCAATTTTAGACAGACTCCATATTTTTGAGTCAAGGAACCAAAGATAGTCAAGCAAATAAATGGACCATAACATGGGCTAGGGTGGGCTCAAGCCCACACCGGCAAATCTTTAAAAAAAATTGAAAAAATTGCAGAATAGTCTTTATAATTTGTTTAATTATCTATTTAGACCTATGAGCAGATACTCTGCATGTCCTTTCTGTTAGGTTTTGGCTCGTATTCTCAAGTGAACCCGGTATTAACCAAATGAGACTCAACTGATGTGAAACTTCCTGGAGACGTGGGATAACGTTTGGAAGTTGGAGATGGTGTTTGAGGGAGATTTGAAGACCGAAGAAGAACTGAAGAATCGGATTCCGGAAGGAAACGTGGTGCATTCCAGGTGACTTGTAACGGTTTAGGAAGCGGGTGCGCAACCGTGACCCGAATCGTAGTCAATCATAAGCATGCATGGAAAAGGAAATCTTCAGCGGAAAAGGAAAGTAATTCTTTTGGGAAGTTCTTGTGCTTGAAGGAAAATGAATACTCTTTACAAGAAGACTTGTTATAAATAGGAAATAGTATTTATGTGGAATAAGTAATTCTTGTATGTTTAGGAGTAGGATTTCCTTTTCTCTTAAACTCCCTATAGCTAGTATAAATAGACCTTGTAATTAGGTTATTTTGTGTGGAGTCAAAAGAAACACCATGTAACATCAGAGAGTGGTGAGATCCGGGTGAGAGACCCAATAGAATATCCGGGGAGGGATCCAAGGGAATATCAGTGGATCAAGTTAGAGATCTGTGGGTGATATTCAGGGGAGACCTAGGGGATATTGAGGGGTTCTTGATGAGGATCTTGTGAGCGTTATGAGCGTGGTTTGGGGTTGAGGTGTGAGAGAGAATCCTGGAGTATATGGTTGTAACAATTTATCATATAGTGGAACTTTCTCTGTCGTCCTGACGGCCCGTGGTTTTTTACCCGATTTGGGTTTTCCACGTATATCTTGTGTTGTGATTGGTTTATTTTCTCTCATCTATTTTTCTGCTATTGATGTTATTAATTGCTATGAGTTATGGGCGTATATTAGGTATAATGCTTCCGCGATCATCGGTTCAAATCCCTAACACTTTCACTTCTTCTTTTCTTCCTTTCAATTTTTACTCACTCCCACCACTTCAAATAAAAAAGACTTTTTTTATTAACTACTCTCTCTTATTCTCTAAATTTGGCTTAAACTTTCTATCTAAAAAAGTTTGGTTTTCAAATTAGGTATATTTTTTATGAATTATTTATATTTTATTTTGAAATTTTAGCGGTTATCTAATTTATAGTTTTGTGAATCATATAAATTTAAATATTTTATTTTTTTTTGAAATTTTAGGATTATTATAATTTTTTGTTTACAAAATTTTAAGGTTAATGTACTTTCAAGATTACAAAGTATTGATATCAAAATTGAGTGCAATATCCAATGAAAATACAACTATATAATACACTGTTTAGTAAAAATCTTGTTGATTTTGTTTTGGTTTGGCATGAGCTAACAAATGAGGAATTCTAAGAAGGGCTCAGGAGGGTTTTGGTGGGTGTTAGAGATGATCCGATGTGAGGAGGTTTTGGTGGGTGTTAGAGATGATCCTCGGCTTATATTAGACGACTGTCTTTGTTAAGCGGTAGCTAGAGCAGAAATGGACAGGAGTACAAAGAAGATGATAAAACAATGCATCCAGAGAAAATGATCTCTCGGCATCTTCTAAGCTTAATTTCCTCGATTAGTTTTTTTTTTTTTTTTGGTTATTTATTTTGGAAGGCTTGATTGAAATATGATCAGAAGCTGAGGTTTCTTTAAATTTGTTTGAAGTCAAAAGTTGTTTAGGTCACGTCGCTCAAAGACTAATATAAAGAATTAAAGGTACTGGTGAATTGAATTCTTTATCAAACAAGACCTTTTCTTTGATCAAATCAAACTAGTATTTTTTCTTTTTTTGAAAGAAAAATCAAACTTGTTTTAATTCAGGACAATATTGATTCATTAATTAATGATTGACCATGGACGTAACCAGGATTTATCGCTAGGGGGAGCTAAAATTAATCTTCTTAATAAGCCTCTACGGAATGAATAAATTTTAATAATTGAGAACTCGAACCCACAATCTCGTAGTGTAGGTGTGATCGGTATACCGCCGGACGAACCTCATCTCCTCTAATTTTATTTCAATTTTACCTTGTTAAAGTTGAGTTAAAACTTTTCAAAAAATTCTTTGGTACACTATTGGTAGCCTTACACCGAAATGTCTATTTTAAAATGTATACATTATTATTTCAATTTTACCTTGTTAACTACTAGGTGCATCTTTGTTTTTCAATTATTAAAATTTCTTCATTCCGTAGAGGCTTATTAAGAAGATTAATTTTAGCTCCCCCTAGTGATGAATCCTGGTTACGTCCATGGTCAATCATTAATTAATGAATCAATATTGTCCTGTATTAAAACAAGTTTGATTTTTCTTTCAAAAAAAGAAAAACTACTAGTTTGATTTGATCAAAGAAAAGGTCTTGTTTGATAAAGAATTCAATTCACCAGTACCTTTAATTCTTTATATTAGTCTTTGAGCGACGTAACCTAAACAACTTTTGACTTCAAACAAATTTAAAGAAACCTCAGCTTCTGATCATATTTCAATCAAGCCTTCCAAAAAAAATAAATAAAATAAAAACTAATCGAGGAAATTAAGCTTAGAAGATGCCGAGAGATCATTTTCTCTGGATGCATTGTTTTATCATCTTCTTTGTACTCCTGTCCACTTCTGCTCTAGCTACCGCTCAACAAAGACAGTCGTCACCTCCCCCTACCCCTGTCCTTAAACCTCATTTGGGGGAAGTGGGGATGGGGTGTTTGGGGGAGGTTCCCCCGCCCCCACCCTCATCTTCCATTTCTTCGATTTATAATTTTAATATTTTTTTAATCTAAAATCCAAAATGTAGAATTTAGAATTTGAAATTTGGTCATCTCAATCTTTCGCTTCACCTTGTTTCAATATCCAATCCAATAAATAATCATCTATAAGAAGCTTTTCTACTGTTTTGATAATATTTTTTGCTCGATTTCTCTTAAGAGTTACATTTATAATATCACGAGGATGTTCTTCAAAAGATTGCCTCCTCATTGGTCTTTGGGACACTAGGCTTTTCTCTAACTTTCTTTTTTTGAAGTTGTTCAGCATAATGATCAGCCATTTCTAACTTTTGCTTTGGTACTGAATTTTCTACTTTGAAATTTTTCTAGGAGGTTTTGTAAGGTATTTTTATAACTTTCTAACTCTTCATAAATTCGATATCTTGATTTATTAATTTCTTTATACTACAACAAATATCATATTTTATAGCATTATTAATAACATTCCTTAGATAATGCTATCAAATGTATGATTTTATAGCATAAAATTATAGAGTGCTATAATATGTATTTTGAGTAGTAACGTTACAGCATATTTATAAATGCTATAAGATAATTTCTAATTATATAATATAAATTTCTATATCTTTTTTATCATAGTATGTTTTTAAAATGCTATAATAGAATTCTTTTTTAAAAAAATGCTATAATAGAATAATAAATTATATAATTATTTTTAAATAAATTAATTGTCTATTTTATATAAGGAACTCCCGATAGCGGGAACACAAATTTTCATTCCCTTTGTAAAACATGTTTCCCCTATTCAAACTTTTTTTACATCGCATAAAAAAATAGGGTTTTGAGATCTTCTCCAACCCAAGAGTTGACCACAATTCCCATATTCTCAGTTTCATCAAATTATATTTTTACATCGAGACATCCACGAATCACGATCCAATCGTTGACAATAATTTTTTTTTTTGTATTCAAATGACAAGGGTTTCCGGTTATTTTTTATTCTTCAATACTTCGGTTTTTTTTATTGTTTTTTATCAATGCTAGTTTATGTATAATTAGATTTTGATGTTGGTTTGTTTTATTTTTACTGAAATAATGTTCTATTATTTATATTTAGGTTTCATTATCATTTTTTTTAACAGCTTTAATATTATTAAAGGCCTGAGAGGCTAAAACCGAGAAAAAGGAAGTACAACACCTACTGCCAACACAACTAAAGGGAACACCCAGCCCCAAAAGGCAAGCGATAGGGGAAAAGAAAACACTAGAAACATAACTTAACAGAGCAAAACAAACACATCAGATAAAGAAGAACAAGGCACCTGCCTGGAGAAACACCTACAAAAGACCACCCCACTCCACAGATTCCCCCGCCTGACAGGAGCCTTTCTTAGCCAGGAAATCTGCTAGAGAATTTGAATCCCGAGACTTATAAACAACCTTGATGTTGCCGACGGCCTTTATAGAGGTGTGAATGTCATATATAATGTTGACGTGCTTGAGGCAACCAAAACTGTCGTTGTTGATCCACGAAACCGCTATCATGGAGTCGCTGATGATGTCAATATCCCAACTGAGTAGCACTGATCTTGAGCCACAGAGCACACAGGCCCTTGAGATGGCCATTTACTCTGCCGTAATGGCATCATGTGTTCCTATGAAGGAAGAGAACATGCATAGGACTTCCCCTTTAGAATTCCTAAGAGTACCGCCAATACCGGCTAGACCTGTGGAACCCTTAGCTGACCCATCCACATTGAAAAACAGGTTATCTGACTTTGGAGGGGTCCAAGAAACAACATTGCGTTTCTTGACAACTCTAGGATCCACACATCTCTCCTTTATATCTAGGAGAAGGAGAGTGATAGGCTCAATACAACCAATTCCCAAGGAATAAAATATCGGTATCGGTATCGATATTGGGCTCCTAAATTTATGGATATATCGGGGATATTATCGATATTGGTGGATATTCGGTAAAAAATTAAAAAAAAATGATGGATATTTACATATAAAGTTAAAAAAAATTGTGAAACTTTAGGACAAGTTTAAACAAGTAATTATCCATCAAATGAATCATATTTCAACAATAAATTAGCATAGTTTTGATTTATTATAAATTATAACATAGATATAGTCTGTATATAATTTTTAAAATTGAGTATTTAATAGAATAATATTTTGTTTCACTTTTACAATATTATAGATTTATATACAATATAAAGAGATTAAATATTTAATAAACAAAATTATCATTAATATATATATATAGTTCCATACTTCCAAGATTCAATCATAAATGATAAATCATAATTAATACATAATAATACATTGTATATCTGAAATTTAAAACCAAAATGAATTCCTTACTGGTTTAGATACATAAGATACATTTCTATCTTGCAATTCGAACAATAATTTTCCCAGGAAAACGAGCTAGCATAGTTTTTAAGGTAGTTATTAATATACCACACGTATGTTGTTTGATCTCTTCCAACTGATCCAATGAATTGGGTAGTTTGGATTTACCCAACTTGATGGATATTGTTGATCTGTATGTATAGGTATTGCATATGGCATTTATAGAGAAGGATAATCAAATATATTGCAGCCACCATAACTACCATGATATGGTACATGAGAATCTGTCATTGTCTGCGAATCGCCCAAAGAACTATTTTCTGTGTCCATACTCATTGAGGAGAGAGTCATATTCAAAGAATCTTCATCAATTTGATTTGTTACTCCATGTTGTCTACCACGATTTTGATCAAAATTACCTACATGAGCATCCCAACCTGTTGCACTAGCATTCCAACATGTTGCACCAGCATCCCAACCTCCGACACGAACATCCCAACTTGTTGCACCAGCATCCCAACCTCCTGCACCAGAATCCCAACCTTCTCCCTCATCTCCCTCATCTCCCTCATCTCCATCATCTGTTCCTCCACTATTTCCATCAGAGGTATGTTGGTCATCGGAAGAGTTGCTAACAGTAACTCCACGATCTACACCAACTTCTTCTCTAATCACTTGTTCAACATTTATTCACATGTCTCGAGCATGAGAAGTAAGTTGTGGATCAAGATTTCTCTCATCATCATCCAAATAGGCTGGTCTAACCTAGTCAAAAAAAGGATTCTCATTATCGTCCCTTGTTTCAGCAGCTAGTTGAAGTAGATCCATAAAATCAGTTTCATCTAATTTATCTTTTTCAGCTGTTATATCCCTAAATTTCAACTTCATGTTATAATAACAATAAACAAGTTGTTCAAGCTTAGAATAGGTAAAACTTTCTTTATTTTGTGAGGATTAAAGAAAATGTGAACCAATTTCTTTCTCAGGCAGAAGATGATGCTGTTTGTGACAGTATGTGAACTGCTATTGCATGCAATGATGGAGCATAATTTCCATAGATTACCCACCAATCAACTGCAATAAAAATTATTAAGTATTATAAGTATGAATACCATTTCAATGATATTATTATTTATTATTATTACATAGATTTTTGTGATAAAACTTATATACCCGGTTGCATTTTGCTTCTAGCTGCAATGACTGCTCGTTTACCAAAACGTTTCTTTTTATCCTTAAAGTATATGAGCTACATTAATGACTCATGAGATCAGTATGTAAATAATAAATATAAATATGAGTATATGACAGAATACTCTCATGCAAAGAAGTTATAATATTAGAATTATAAAATTGATTGTAAGTTGTAACTTTTTACCCCATTTCCAAAATTAGCAATCCCTACAGCTTCAGGGTCGAATTGCGTATAGACAATATGTACGGCTTTCAAAAGATCTGAATTATCTCCAATATTGTCTCTATATTGGTACTTTGGATTCAAATAGTAATACTTTCACAATCTTTGCCCAA
Organism: Dipteronia sinensis; assembly: GCA_033220585.1. NCBI lineage: Eukaryota > Viridiplantae > Streptophyta > Magnoliopsida > Sapindales > Sapindaceae > Dipteronia > Dipteronia sinensis. The sequence goes on from JANJYJ010000187.1 coordinate 14,829, forward strand.
TTCTACTTCAATAATTATACTATTGATTATTGTGTTGGAAAATTTTATAAATTTGTTAATGCTTCTTTTAAAATAATTTTTAATATAGATTATTTGAACAATAATTTAAGTGTTTAAGATTAATTTTTTTAAGAAAAATAATTTGTAAAATATCCTTGGATTTCGGGATGAAATTCATAATATTTCGGGAATATCGGGATATTTCAAGAATATCGGGAGATTTTTATGAATATTTTGAAATCGACCGGATATTTGCTAGATATTGGATATTACCCCTGTTTCGATATCTGTCTCTCAAAAATATGGATATATCGGTGGATATTTCGGTGGATATATCGATTTTAAAAACCTTGTCAATTCCAAGGTGCTTGAACCACCAAACGGCTCTAAACTTAACTGTGTCCGCATATTGGTCGAGACACGGAACCTTCCCATTGAACACCACCTGATTTCTGGCTTCCCAAGACAACCACACCACTGCACAGAAAAGCGCTTTCCAAACTCTTAGACTACCATTTGAAGGACAAAGGCATGTCCACCCCAAAAACTAGTCTCTCAAAGACATATTAGGACTGCAGACAATGTCCCACCACCCCATACACTTTGTCCAAAGCTTCCAAGTCCACCCACAATGAAGAAAGAGGTGGCCAATAGATTCCATGTCCGAATTACATAGCTTACACTTTGTTCCCAATTGAGACCCCAATCCAAACCGAGATAATACCTCTTTGACAGCCACTCTCCTTTTAAGAAGTTGCCAAATGAAGACTTCCATTTTAGGAGGGCAAACATTCTGCCAAGAAAATATACTGTCACTGAAAGAAGCATACAAGTCTTCTAATTCTGTGTCTTCAAGACAGCGGCGGAAAGAAGCAACAGAGAAAAGGCCATTGGGGCAAAAGGTCCAGGCAAGAGAATCTTGGATCAGCTTACGCATGGATATATTCTCCAAAAAAGAGAGAAAACTTCTCCATTGCTCTACCTCCCAATCAAAAGGTTGCCTCCTAAGATGGATCTGCCAAGTCCACGAATTACCATCCCAGTTTCCAAACTCAGAAATGGGGCCCTCCTTTCTACAAGCCAATGCATATATCCGGGGAAAAACCTCTTTTAAACAACGACACCCGCTTTTGATATCCACCTAGAATCTCGCTGAGGCTCCATTGCCAATAACGATTTTGAGTCCTTTATCCAAAATATTTGCCGAATTAGAATTTAACCTAAACAGACTTCCAATGGCCTTGACAAAGCTTGAGGCCTTGGCTGGACCTTTCCAATCCCATAGCAGTGATTTAGAATCCAGACCATACTTCGCACATATAATCCTTTTCCATAGCGAAGAAGACTCAAAGCCGAATCTCCATACCCATTTGGCTAGGAGACTGATGTTCTTGTGAGAGATTCTACCGATCCCCAGGCCACCTAAGCTCTTACGATAACATACCGTGGTCCAATCGACAAGGTGAATTTTTTTCTTGACAACACCATCCCCCCAATAAAAACTTATTTGGATCTTCTCAATCGAGCTGGCCACTCCAACCGGAATCCTGAAGATCGACATAAAGTACGTAGGGATGCTTGAAATAACTGATTTGATAAGGATCAACCTACCCCCTTACTTAGAAATCTCGTCTTCCACTAGGCTAATCTATTCTCAATACGCTGTAACACCGGCTTCCAGAAACCCTTAGAACTCGGTCTTGCACCCAGAGGAAATCCTAAATAAGTGATAGGGAAAGATGCTTTCTTACAATGAATCATGTCCGCCCAATTTACTTCATCATGTCCTGGCTTACCAATTCTAACAACACAAGATTTATGAAAGTTTATTTTAAGACCCGAGGCTAACTCAAAACACCTCAAAATTCTCTTGGCATTCAACAGGACCTCCAACCTGGGTTCTAGAAATAGAATAGTGTCGTCCGCAAACTGTAAGTGAGAGATGTGCACTGCATCCTCTCCAAAGATAATCCCTTTGACCAAATTCAACTTATATGCCCTTTTGAAAAGACAATTTAACCCTTCTATCACCAAATTGAATAGGAAAGGAGATAGTGGATCACCTTGGCGCAGGCCTCTCTGGATTTCGAACTCGACATTAGGACTACCATTTACTAGAACCGAAAGCTTCGGAGTGGATATGCAAAAAATGAATCCACTGTCTCCATTTGAGACCAAAACCCATACTCTCCATCATAGAATCCAAAAGGCCATGGTCCACATTATCATAGGTCTTCTCAATGTCGAGTTTAACTAGGGGTCCTCCCTCCCTATGCCTTTTCCAAGAGTGAATTACTTCATCCGCAATGACAAAGCTATCTATAATCTGCCTTTTTTCCATAAAAGCCATTTGTGCTTCCCCAATAACTAAGTTCATCACCCTCTTTAACCTATTAGCTAAAACCTTAGCCATAATTTTGTACATAGACCTCACCAGGCTAATAGGCCTAAAGTCCCTCGTATTATCCGGATTCACACGTTTAGGAATGAGCGCAATAAAAATGTTGTTCAAGTCTAATATAATGGATCCTTATTTGTGGAAACCAGAAGCAAAAGCCATGAAATCCTTTTTGATCAACCCCTAATTTTCCTTCACAAAGTTGAGGTTAAAACCATCAGGGCCCCTGGCTTTATTCCCATCACATCCACTAAGGGCTGTCCACACCTCCTCTTCCGAAAACTGAACCTCTAAAACCTCACTATCGGCCACTGACAAACGCTGAACACCCAGCCCTCTGATCTTAGGACGTTCCCATTCCACATTTTTGTAATGATTAGAAAAGAAATCAAAGACCCCTTTTCTAACTAAACTAGGCTCAGAGCATAAGACGCCATCGAAAACCAGATTCGAAATAAAGTTACCTCTCTTTCTACCATTAGCCGCAAGATGGAAAAATTTAGTGTTTTTGTCACCTTCCTTCAACCACGAAATCCTTGACTTTTGTCTCCAAAGTTGCTCCCCCAATCTCAGGCCCTTCCACAACTCGGCTAATAAATTCAAACGCTTGTTCCTTAAACCTGTTTTATTGAATTTCCAAGTGCTTTATTCAATCGATTTCTATCCACCAGGTTGAAAGGTATGAACTTTATGTATAAATTATTTCCTTTTCTTTTTGAAAACAATTTTTCGATTATTTTGTTTTATTATCTTTTAGTTTTTAGGTTTTTCACCATTTCACACAGTTCTTTAAGAAATTTTATGAACGGAGTGAAGATTCGGTAAGTTAGAATTTTTATCTCTTTGTCAATTTTGTTAATTATCCATTTGTTATCTTGCATTTTTCTTGACTATGAAATTTTTTGTAGTGGTATTTGTCTCCATATGATTCTTAAGGCCAACCACTTATTATGCATATAAGGTGTTTGATGAAATGCTTATATGTAATTTGTTGTTGTGGTATTTGTCTTCAACTCTCCATATGATTGTTAAGGTCAACAACTTATTATTCATATTATGTGTTTGATGAAATGCCGCTTATAAATAATTATGAGAATGCAAAAAAAAAAAAAATTTGGTAATAAATAAGTAATTTAACTTTTTTTTATGTGCAGGTAAGTGTAGCATTTGAATATTGCAGAAGCATGTCAAAAATATTGGATCAAAATTAGTAAAGTTTTTATGTGTAATAAAAAAAATTATAAAGGCAAATTTATACAGATGAACATATTGGACCGTGTAATTGTAAGATGAGTTAAATATATGAAAGATTATGTTTGAGTTGGATTGTATAACTATTTTGATTGTCAATGAAATGTTTGGAGTTAATTATTTTTTTTATACACTACTTTTATGAATTTAATTAATAACTACAAAATAGCATTAAAATATATTTTTTTTTTCAATTTGGCATGTATAATAGCATTCATTAAATCCTATAGTAAAGTGCATTGTAGAAGATGTTATTATACTTGTAACAAAAGTTAAATGCTATGAAAGTAGATTCTATAGCATTTAAAAAAATCATTTATAACATTTAAATAGTGTTATGAAAAGTGAAAACTTTTAATCACTCAAGCTGACATGGTATTTTAACCTGTTTGATTTTGTAAAAATATTTTTAAAGAAGCGTCAGCTTCAATAAAAGAGTAACCTTTAAATATATGGTTAGGAAAGTTTTCTAACATACGTTGCTGTTTCTCATGTTGAATAAATTCTAACATCTCTTCCTTTATATACTATATAGTAAGAAAACATGTTATTTTCTACCACTTGTTTATTTTCTACAAAAAAAACTGAATCAAAATATTCAAGTGGTTAGAAAACCTTTATTATCATTTCTAAAAAAACCAAATGTTGTTTAATAAAGCTTGTTAAGGTTAAGTAAGACTATCTTTTAGATTTTTCAGGGTTGAAAGGCAACACATGGACAATGACTAATAGTATATGGCCGGGACCTATACTAAGCGTTTTTTATGCTTCACCAGTACCATTAATTCTTTATAATAGTCTTTGAGCGACGTGACCTAAACAACACGTGACCTAATAGTATATGGCAGGATACTGTTAATTCCAAATTCAACAGTTGAATATTAAAACTAGTTTGATTTATCTTTCAAAAAAGAAAAAGAAAAACTACTAGTTTGATTTGATCAAAGAAAAGGTCTTGTTTGATAAGAATTCAATTTCCCAGTACCATTAATTCTTTAGAATTGACCTAAACGACTTTTGACTTCAAACAAATTTAAATAAACCTCAGCTTCTGATCATAATTCAATCAAGCCTTCCTAAATAAATAACAAACAAAAAACTGATCAAGGAAATTAAGCTTAGAAGGTGCCGAGAGATCATTTTCTTTGGATGCATTATTTTATCATCTTATTTGTACTCATGTCCACTTCTTCTCTAGCTACGGCTCAACAAACACAGTCGTCTAATATAAGCCGAGGATCATCTCTAACACCCACCAAAATTTCCTCATGGCTGTCAAGTTCCGGTCGCTACGCCTTCGGATTTTATCAAACAGGCAATGGCGGCTATGCTGTTGGGGTTTTTCTTGCTGGAATTCCAGAGAAAACTGTGGTCTGGACTGCCCGCCGAGACGACCCACCAGTCTCAGCCAACGCCACCTTGCACTTCACTGCTGGTGATGGCAGGCTTGTCTTGCAAACTGCACAAAGCGGGCAAGAAGATACTACTTATATAGCTGACATTACACAGACTGCCTCTTACGCTTCCATGCTTGATACTGGAAACTTTGTGCTTTATAATTCTGATGGAGATATGTTATGGCAGAGTTTCAAATACCCAACAAATACACTTCTGCCAACTCAAACTCTTTCGGCAGGGATGGAGCTGTTTTCGAGTGTGTCTGAAACTGATCAATCTACTAGCATTTTCCGCCTTAAGATGCAAAGCGACGGAAACCTTGTGCAGTATCCAAAGAACACTCCAGACACAGCTCCATATGCTTACTGGGCATCTTTTACAGATGGAACCGGTGATAAAGTGACTCTAAATCTTGATGTAGATGGCAGTCTTTACCTTCTTAATGCCACTAGCAACAAATTGAGGAATCTGACAAGTGGAGTGTATACTACAAGGGGAACCATCTTTATGATGAGAATTGATTCGGATGGATTATTCCGGCTATATTCACACAGAGTGGGTAATAGCAGTAGGTGGTCAGTCGTATGGAATTCAACGGCTGATAGATGCGATCCGAAGGGTCTCTGTGGCCTTAACAGCTTTTGCATTTCGAATGATCTGGAACCTGGATGCAGATGTCTTCCAGGATTTGCATCTGTTAATCAAGACAACAGGACTGCTGGTTGCGAAAGGAATTTCATAGCAGAAAGTTGCAAAAGTAAGGGTAAAAAATTCAGTATTGAAGAACTGGACAATACTGTTTGGGAAGATGTTTCATACTCTGTTCTGTCACAAACATCTAGAGAAGATTGTTCACAAGCATGCTTGGTAGACTGTAATTGTGAAGCTGCCCTATTCAACGATGGTGAGTGCAGAAAGCAAAGGCTTCCTTTGCGATATGGGAGAAGAGCGGATGATGTTTCGAATATTGCTTTGATTAAGGTCGAAGAAACATCAGAATCTTCCACTGATGGGATTTTGCCCACCAGAGAAGGCAAGAAAGAGATCAGCACAAACATTATCATCGTCATCATCAGTTGTTTATTTGTTGCTTTGATACTTGTTATTGTGGCAATCTTTGGAATTATTCTCCACAGATATCATGTCTCAGCTTATAGAAGGATTCCTAATAATGGTAGTATCGGCTTTTGTGGGGATATTGCTCCCCGATCATTTAGCTATGCAGAACTTGAAAGAATGACTGATGATTTTAGAGAAGAGATCGGGAGAGGATCGTCGGGGACAGTTTATAAAGGGACTATGATGAATGATGGGGAAAAGTTTGTAGCTGCCAAGCGACTAGAGAAAGTGTTATCTTCCAGTGAAAAAGAGTTCCAGACAGAGATAAAAGTAATCGGGATGGCTCACCACAGGAACCTGCTTCGTCTACTTGGTTATTCTATTGATGGACCCAATAAGGTTTTGGTGTATGAGTACATGAGCTATGGATCTCTTGCAGATATACTCTTCACACCTGAAAAACAGCTTAACTGGGTTGAAAGAATGGGAATTGCACGGGACATAGCTAGAGGTATCCTCTATTTGCATGATGAGTGTGAAACACAAATCATCCATTGCGACATAAAACCTCAGAACATATTCATGGATGAGAACGGGTGTGCGAAAATATCTGACTTCGGATTGGCAAAGCTAATGAAGCCAGATCAAACTAAAGCCTTCACCGGAATTAGAGGAACAAGGGGTTATGTTGCACCAGAATGGCATAGGAAACTGCCCGTGACAGTTAAAGCGGATGTGTACAGCTTTGGAATTGTGTTACTAGAGATCATATGCTGTCGGAAAAATTTAGACCAAAGCCTTCCTGAAGATCAAGTTATTCTTGAAGAATGGGTTTACCAATGTTTTGAGGGAGGCGATCAGCTGGGTCAATTAGTTGGCGTTGAAGAGGTTGAACTGAAGCAATTGGAGAGGATAATTAAGGTTGCTCTTTGGTGCATTCTTGACGAGCCATCGCTTCGTCCTTCAATGAAGAAAGTTCTACTTATGCTGGAAGGGACAGTAGACATTCCAACACCACCTGATCCTACTTCTTTTATTAGTACCATCTAAGGTCATCTTAATGTTTGTTCTTACATGTCATATGTATCTCTATATGTTTGTTCCTACTTCTTTTGGGAGGTTCTGTTTTTCAATGTATAAAAAGCGTGTGAATTTTTGTTTGGACAAATATGCAGCTTATTCAAGTAGTATGGAGCTTTGTTAAAATTCAAACAGCTAGAAGAAATCACGACACTTAGACTACTTTATGCATAGAATTAATCTTCTTCGTCATTACAATACAACGCCTGTGGTCATGTTTGATGGTGGAAATTTTCCCAGTAATTCCGCCACAGAGCACTAAAGAGACAGGCATGTTACTCAACATCGTATGCATTTTTAGTTTGTGGGCCTGAGCTGTTACAAGTTATTTCATAGATGAAATTGTTTCCTATATTTAGTTTCAATCACATGGAATCAATTGCATTTAAGATGCAGTCATGTCAAGCAATGAGTTCCTCGATCTGCATATTCCTGAAAAAACAATTCTGAGAAGTATGGTACAGTTCGGTTAGAGTTTTTCTCCTAACTTTTCAACTCGATGAGTTCACATATGACATACACTATATATGATGTATGGTACCACTATTATCTCCTTTACTTTTCCCCAAGGAGAATTTGCAGTTGCCAAAGAAAAGAAAAGAAAAACCAAATGCCTGAAGATTACCCCAAATCATTCAGAAAAGCAGTTGCTGTGTTCCAGCATGCTCGAGTGCATGTAAAGCTATAAAACCAGATTAGTTCAAAAACAGTGTGCCTAATTTCCAAAACCATTTCAAATACACATAATCCCTTTTAACATGTTTGTAGATATGATGCTGGCATTAAGAAGATCAAACATCTGAAACCTCTTCCACAACAGCTTCTGCAGTCTTTAAATGAAGATCTTGATTTTCTTGGACCGTATCCTTTGATTTAATCTTCTTTTGCTGTCTCAAAAGTTGCACTGTTTACTACTTACCAAAGATTTCTCTTGTTAGCATTTTCTGCCATGCCAGGGGCACACACCAGTTACCTTCCAGATGCAATTTTGTGTTCTCAGTCATTTTCACAGATGATGCAGTTTAGTTTGCCTTAAAATTACAATGTCAAAGCATTTCTGTCCGATATCTATGCTTGACATAAGCCCTTGCAAGCTGTGTGTGAATTATATTAGAGAAATCCATCCATCAGTAGCTACTGCAATTGCAGAAGGACGCTTAGACCCAGTAAGCATGGAGGCCTTCAATTGTTCCCCAAGATTTAGATATCATCAAGATCTAGTTGCCATTCAAACCTCTAGTAGACCTCAGAAGCCTGAAATCACTGTAGTATCCAGAGAAGAAATGGGTTTTATTTTGTTTTCTTCTCGCAAAACAACAGAAAAAGAAATTACAGGCAAGTTCTTTAAGCCTTCTTTTTTTTTTGTTTTCATTAACAATATGAAATTGTGTTTTGCTTGAATATTTTGAACTTATGTAAATGCATACACATGAAACATAACATACTTGTATTTATCAATTCATATCTAAAATATATTTACATGGTTTATATTTCCGTTACAGATCAGATACACTAATGAAGCAGGATACAGTGTCAAAAGAAAATAAGTATATATATATATATATATAAAGGTGATGAACTCCAGAAATTAGTTTTCCCATTAGAAATTGATGAAACTGTAAAAAAAACAAGGGTTCATGAGGAGACTCAATTGAAGGTTCTTGACAACAACCCGTTTAAAAAAAAAAAAACAGGAAACTTGCTGAAGTTTGCTTGGACTGGATAAAGAGCACTTCGGAAGAGGTTTTAGTTGTGGATGAGGACGAAAATTCAGATTTATTGTGTGTTAATCCTGATATCATTCTACCAGAGGTGCTTAAAAACAGCCATTCCAGGAAAAAAAAAAAAAAAAAAAGCTCAATGGAAGTCACTTGGATCAGGGAGAAAGCATCAGCAATCAAGTTTCAGTAGTAATTGAGACAGAAGATTCAAACTCATAAAAGGCTATGGATTCCCAAGAAAGTGTAAATTCTAAGCCTAAAAAGGTCTTTCAAAGGAAGGAGAGAAAAACAATTGAGAAGAAAAAGACTAGTAATTGCAAGAATTCTGTAAATGAGAATACCAGTATCCTGAATTTATTTTCTCACGTGTAATCTTTCGTTTCTTTTCTTTTGCTTGTGAGTGAATGACTACTTGATTCTTGAGGCTTAACTACAAATTTTTTCAAATATTTTTCTCTGATTCTTGAGTTACAAGGACACAGAAAACTGATTTTCTGAAGCTTCTATACCATAAATGATTTATGAAGAGCTTGAACCCTTTTGATGGAAATCTTTTATGTCGTAAAGCCTTTCTTTGATCATGGATTGGGTTCGATTAAATGGATCAGAAAGATCTCAGTGTACGTATCAAAGAAGATTGTTTGGTCGCAGAATGAGCAGCCTTGTACGTTACAGCTGGAGAGGAAGGAAGCATTTTTTTAACTTAGCAACAATTACAACAAAAGGAAAGTAGCTGAAACACTACTAAGTGGATCATTTTATTAATATGATAAAAGGACAAGAGCTTCACTGCATAAACTCATAAATGACCGCAACATGAACATACATATATTCTGGTCACTTAATGTTTTTTCCTTGTGAGTAGTTGCTTAAACCAATAGGCAGACATCTTCGGATACCTCTTTAGGCTGTTGAAGTCGACATAGACAATGCCAAACCTCGAAGTGTAGCCTAATCGCCACTCAAAATTGTCAAGCAATGACCAGGCAAAGTAGCCGAAAACATTTGCTCCATCATCAACTGCCTTCTTCAGTTGAGTCAAATAGCCCTTGTAGAAGTTGATTCTTGTGGTGTCATGCAATCCCTTAGGAAGCGTGACATTACCTGGATCATCCATGCCTGAAAAAGACCACAAATTAACAAATATAAGTGTCAGAACTCTCATATTGGTTTACATCTTTTGTTCATATTCAAGTACAGACACCCTGCAAAACCTTATTAAGTTTGATGAAGCACTAGAAAGCAACATTCATTGATTCATACCATTTTCGGACAGAATGACCAGAGGGTTCCCATATCGCTCTTTTATGTACATCCCCCAAGGTACATTGTAGAGCCAATAAGAATTTGCCTGCAAACATTAATTTCATCATAAAATCAAACTACAAGTTACTAGATTCATGCTTTCTGCATTAAAAATGTAATAGTAAGAGAATTACTCTTGGACCAATTGGGATTCCATTTTTTGCATCTGCAGAGTTCACAAGAAACTAAAGTTTAGTAACAAGAGAAGGTCAATGAAGAAAACGAATGTTTTCTTTTCTTTTCTTGGATCTTATGAATGAAAGAGATAGATATCATACAAGCAAATCCAGAATTCCAGTCCTTCTGGTAGCCCAAGTACTTTGGTTGTTTTTTCAGGTGTGGTTCATACATGTAGTAAGAGGCATATTGGTTAATTCCTACGAAATCCATTGATTCCTTCTGTTGACAAATTGGCTCAATTCCACCTACCACATCCTTCAACTACCACCCACCAACTCCTTAAAATGTATATTGTTGACAATGGGGAAAAAACCAAACCACCATGTTGAAAATGAGGGAGGGTTGTCTCTGCCTTTCCCCTATAAATAAGACCCTCAGCAAGGCAAGAATATGAGAGAGAAAACAAGCAGCAGAGAAGCAAAGCTTCCAGAGAGAGTTCTTGAGAGTTTTAGAGAAAAAACTCTGTTTTGTAATTCTGAAATATATTAGTTTGCTGTCTCCCGTGGACGTAGGCAATTGCCGAACCACGTAAATATCTGTGTCTTTGTGTTGTGTGCATTTTTTCTGTTTAATTTCTGGCCATTTCCGCAACACCTTCACCATCTTAACCTGTTCTTTTGTGAACTTGGGTAGTCTCTTCTCAACAATATTTTGCATTGTTTTCGGGTAAACGCCATATACAATCGGATGAATAAACCTGAAAAAAGTTCAATCATCATTACATGCTCTAACAATTCTATCAAGAAACTGTAATCATATATGAATGTCACAGTTAATCTATTCAACCCAGTTATCAATCTCATATGATCAATTTTACCATCCGACCATGAAAGTCTCTTGCTCTTTGAGCTGCATAGTTGTCAGCCTTTGATCTAGTAAGAGGTTCATACAAAACAAAATCCAAAAGAATTCCAATCGTTCCCTTTTGCTTCTCCTGAAATCATATGCTTTGCTGCACCTCCCAGGAGCAAAGAAACCATTGTCATAACCAAGAGCAGCATTCACTCTAGGTTCATGATATGTCATCCAGTGCTTTACTCTGTCTCCAAAAGTCTTGAAGCAAAATTCCGCGTAATCAGCAAAATCTTTGCTATAGAATTTGAAATGTTTATTATCCAAGTTTAGATCTAACCTTGAAATGTTCCATGACATAAAAAGTTCATTCAGTCACTACTAATTGTACTACTTACACTACTTTTTCACTTAGCAATCCTTTGTACTTCTTCTCAAGCGCGTCTGGAAGATCATAATGATAAAGATTTGCATACAGAGTAATACCTATAGTTGATCAAATTAGGAGACATTAACTCTCTTTCAGTAAGTATGAAGTTGAAAATGATCAAATATCATAATAATATAATCGACCTTCATTGAAATTTTACACTTTTCTAGCAAGTAGTTGATCAACCTATTGTAGTAAGCAACTCTGTTTTGGCCTGTCATGCTTTTCTGGTTTCTTTCTCTTTTCTTGTAGTCGGTCTGCTCCTTTTTAGTTGTTCCTCAACAAAGCTTTACCGTTTCAAAGAAGAAAAAAAACTCCCTTCCAGTTTACTTTCCCAGTTCCATCTGCATCAAACAATTAATGGATTGCACAAGCTTAATTAAGTGATAATTATGGTCTATTAGGTATGTCCTGGTTCAAAATGGACACACACACACACACACACATATATATATATATATGGGACCAAGAAATCGAGAACCGGTAGGCATCAAAATTCAGTTTTGCCATGAAATCCACATCTTCCTGTCACAAGAGAAGAAGATTATAAATTTCATATGTAAATGAAACCTGCCATAGTTAAGATTTTTATTATTATTATTTTTGTGTTTTCTCCATTGTTAGTCATGACTAATTAAGTAATCATATTATTGAGCAATAAATCAGAATTATCACTTAGTTACTGAAACTGGTTTCTACAAAAGCAGTCATAAGTCATAACCAGACCTAAACAAAGTTTATCATGAGATAGTTTGAGCATTTTGTATTGACAATGATTTGGGTTGCTGTTGATTAGGATAAGAGGTAGCACATTAAAAGTGCCAAAGTTGGACCATGCCTTTTTCAATTAGGCACTAGGCACCACATGAAAAAACTGCTAAAAAGACAAAATTTCACAAATGGGCCATCCCACTGTATGTATGTAATGAAGTGAAGGGTCTACAAGGTGTAAAGGACGACGTTGTATTGATGTGTCTCAAAGTAACATTTATTTGTATTTGGGCATATTTATAATTTGGGGTTTTATTGCTATATAATAAGTAAGAAATCCCACCATGCGTATTTTACATGCATTTGTGGAGAGTTTTCTTCCCTGGTTGTGGGAGTAGTTCCGCACATGTAATGTTTGATCTCGGTAGGTCCCGGCATTCCTGTTGTAATAGTTCTTGTAACACTTCAAAATTGGTGTCCTAATTTGTGTAGAACCAACCAAATTGGGACATATGTCTACATTTATGTAAAAAGTTAAAAAAATAATAATTAAATATAGACACATATCCCAATTTAATTGGTTAGATATAAATTGAGACATTAATTTTGGATAGACGATTTGATTCCATATTTTAGAGTCATGAAGCCAAAGTCAGTCAAGCATTAATTAATGCATCAATATTGTCCTGTATTAAAACTAGTTTGATTTTTCTTTCAAAAAGAGAAAAAAGAAAAACTACTGGTTTGATTTGATCAAAGAAAAGGTCTTGTTTGATAAAGAAATCAATTCACCAGTACCATTAATTGTTTAGAATAGTCTTTGAGCGACTTGACCTAAACGACTTTTGACTTCAAATAAATTTAAATAAACCTCAGCTTCTGATCATATTTCAATCAAGCCTTCCTAAATAAATAACAAAAAAAAAAAAAAAAAACTGATCGAGGAAATTAAGCTTAGAAGATGCCGAGAGATCATTTTCTTTGGATGCATTATTTTATCATCTTCTTTGTACTCCTGTCCACTTCTTCTCTAGCTACGGCTCAACAAAATATAAGCCGAGGATCATCTCTAACACCCACCAAAATCTCCTCATGGCTGTCAAGTTCCGGTCTCTACGCCTTCGGATTTTATCAAAGAGGCAATGGCGGCTATGCTGTTGGGGTTTTTCTTGCTGGAATTCCAGAGAAAACTGTGGTGTGGACTGCCCGTCGAGACGACCCACCATTCTCAGCCAACGCCACCTTGCTCTTTGCTGCTGAAGGCAGGCTTGTCTTGCAAACAGCACAAAGCGGCCAAGATACTACTTATATAGCTGACATTGCACAGACTGCATCTCACGCTTCCATGCTTGATACCGGCAACTTCGTGCTTTATAATTCTGATGGAGGGATATTATGGCAGAGTTTCAAATTCCCAACAGATACACTTCTGCCAACTCAAACTCTTTCGGCAGGGATGGAGCTGTTTTCGAGTGTGTCTGAAACTGATCAATCTACTAGCATTTTCCGCCTTAAGATGCAAACCGACGGAAACCTTGTGCAGTATCCCAAGGACACTCCGGACACAGCTCCATATTCTTACTGGTCATCTTTTACAGATGGAACCGGTGATAAAGTGACTCTAAATCTTGATGTAGAAGGCAGTCTTTACCTTCTTAACGCCACTAGCTTCAAATTGAGGAATCTGAGAAGTGGAGTGTATACAAGGGGAACAATCTTTATGATGAGAATTGATTCGGATGGATTATTCCGGCTATATTCACACAAAGTGGGTAATAGCGGTAAGTGGTTAGTCGAATGGAATTCGACGGCTGATAGATGCGATCCGAAGGGTCTCTGTGGCCTTAACAGCTTTTGCATTTCAAATGATCTGGAACCTGGATGCAGATGTCTTCCAGGATTTGCATCTGTTAATCTAGACAACAGGACTGCTGGTTGCGAAAGGAATTTCAAAGCAGAAAGTTGCAAAAGTAAGGGTAAAAAATTCACTATTGAAGCATTGGACAATACTTTTTGGGAAGATGTTTCATACTCTGTTCTGTCACAAACATCTAAAGACGATTGTTCACAAGCATGCTTGGTAGACTGTAATTGTGAAGCTGCTCTATTCAAAGCTGGTGTGTGCAGAAAGCAAAGGCTTCCTTTGCGATATGGGAGAAGAGGAGGTGATTCAAATATTGCTTTGATCAAGGTGGAAGAAACATCAGAATCTTCCACTGATGGGATTTTGCCCACCAGAGAAAGCAAGAAAGAGATAAGCATAAACATCATCGTCATCATCAGTTGTTTATTTGTTGCTTTGATACTTGTTATTGTGGCAATCTTTGGAATTATTCTCCACAGATATCATGTCTCAGCTTATAGAAGGATTCCTTATAATGGCAATATCGGCTTTTGTGGGGATATTGCTCCCCGATCATTTAGCTATGCAGAACTTGAAAGAATGACCGATGGTTTTAGAGAAGAGATCGGGAGAGGATCGTCGGGTACAGTTTACAAAGGGACTATGATGAATGATGGCGAAAAGTTTGTAGCTGCCAAGCGACTAGAGAAAGTATCTACCGGTGAAAAAGAGTTCCAGACAGAGATAAAAGTAATTGGGAGGGCTCACCATAGAAACCTGCTTCGTCTACTTGGTTATTCTATTGACGGGCCCAACAAGGTTTTGGTGTACGAGTACATGAGCAATGGATCTCTTGCTGATATACTCTTCACACCTGAAAAACAGCTTAATTGGGTTGAAAGAATGGGAATTGCACGGGACATAGCAAGAGGTATCCTCTATTTGCATGACGAGTGTGAAACACAAATCATCCATTGCGACATAAAACCTCAGAACATACTCATGGATGAGAACGGGTGTGCGAAAATATCTGACTTCGGATTGGCAAAGCTAATGAAGCCAGATCAAACTAAAACCTTCACCGGAATTAGAGGAACAAGGGGTTATGTTGCACCAGAATGGCATAGGAAACTGCCCGTGACAGTTAAAGCGGATGTGTACAGCTTTGGGATTGTGTTACTGGAGATCATATGCTGTCGGAAAAATTTAGACCAAAGCCTTCCTGAAGATCAAGTTATTCTTGAAGAATGGGTTTACCAATGTTTCGAGGGAGGCGATCAGCTGGGTCAATTAGTTGGCGTTGAAGAGGTTGAACTGAAGCAATTGGAGAGGATAATTAAGGTTGCTCTTTGGTGCATTCTTGACGAGCCATCGCTTCGTCCTTCAATGAAGAAAGTTCTACTTATGCTGGAAGGGACAGTAGACATTCCAACACCACCTGATCCTACTTCTTTTATTAGTACCATCTAAGGTCATCTTAATGTTTGTTCTTACATGTCATATGTATCTCTATATGTTTGTTCCTACTTCTTTTGGGAGGTTCTGTTTTTCAATGTATAAAAAGTGTGAATTTTTGTTTGGACAAATATGCAGCTTATTCAAGTAGTATGGAGCTTTGTTTAAATTCAAACAGCCAGAAGAAATCACGATACTTAGACTACTTTATGCATAGAATTAATCTTCTTCGTCATTACAATACAACGCCTGTGGTCATGTTTGATGGTGGAAATTTTCCCAGTAAATCCGCCACAGAACACTAAAGAGACAGGCATGTTACCCAACATCGTATGCATTTTTTGTTTGACGGCCTGAGCTGTTACAAGTTATTTCATAGATGAAATTGTTTCCTATATTTAGTTTCAATCACATAGAATCAATTGGATTTATGATGCAGTCATGTCAACTAATGAGTTCCTCTTCTCATCAGCATGTTCCTGAAAAAACAATTCTGTCAAGTAGTATCCTCGTACAGTTCGGTTAGAGTTTTTCTCCAAACTTTTGAACTCGATGAGTTCACATATGTCATATCACTATATTTGATGTCTGGTACCACTATTATCTCCTTTACTTTTCCCCAAGGAGAATTTGCAATTGCCAAAGAAAAGAAAAGAAAAACCTCATCACACTTATTTTTGTGGATTATTGCTGTTTAATCAGTAGTTCAGAACTGATAAGGATTCATTTACAGGTGCTATCAGTTTTGAAGTTTGAGAAAGGCAGTCCAATGCCTGAAGATTATCCCAAATCATTCAGAGAAGCAGTTGCTGTGTTCCAGCATGCTCGAGTGTATAAAACTAGATTAGTTCAAAAACAGTGTGCCTAATTTCCAAAACCATTTCAAATATACATAATCCCTTTTAACATGTTTGTAGATATGATGCTGGCGTTAAGAAGATCAAACATCTCTTCCACAACAGCTTCTGCAGTCTTTAAATGAAGATCTTGATTTTCTTGGACCGTATCCTTTGATTTAATCTTCTTTTGCTGTCTCTAAAGTTGCACTGTTTACTACTTACCAAAGATTTCTCTTATTAGCATTTTCTGCCATGCCAGGGGCACACACCTGTTACCTTCCAGATGCAATTTTGTGTTCTCAGTCATTTTCACAGATTATGCAGTTTAGTTTGCCTTAAAATTACAATGTCAAAGCATTCCTATCTGATATCTATGCTCGACGTAAGCCCTTGCAAGCTGTGTGTGCATGTAGACAAACATTATTTTTCCTTGATCATTATGAATTATATTAGAGAAATCCCTCCAACAGTAGCTACAGCAATTGCAGAAGGACGCTTTGACCCAGTAAGCATGGAGGCCTTAAATTGTTTCCCAAGTTCTGGATATCATCAAGATCCGGTTGCCATTCAAACCTCTAGTAGACCTCAGAAGCCTGAAATCACTATATTATCCAGAGAAGAAACGGGTTTAATTGTGTTTTCTTCTCGCAAGACAACAGAAAAAGAAATTATAGGCAAGTTTTTTAAGCCTTCTTTTTTTGTTTTTCATTTACAATATGAAATTGTGTTTGGCTTGAATATTTTGAACTTATGTAAATGCATAAACATGAAACATAACATACTTGTATTTATCAAATCATATCTAAAATATATTTACGTGGTTTATATTTCAGTTACAGACACACTAATGAAGCAAGATACAGTGTCAAAAGAAATAAGTAAATATATAAAAGGTGCTGAACTCCAGAAATTAGTTTTCCCATTATAGATTGATGAAACTGTAAAAGAAACAAGGGTTCCTGAGGAGACTCAAATGAAGGTTCTTGACAACAACCCGTTTAAAAAAAAAGGAAACTTGGTGAAATTTGCTTGGACTGGATAAAGAGTACTTCGGAAGAGGTTTTAGTTGTGTGTTAAACCTGATATCATTCTACCAGAGGTTCTTAAAACAGCCATTCCAAGAAAAGAAAGCTCAATGGAAGTCACTTGGATCTGGGAGAAATCATCAGGAATCAAGTTTCAGTAGTAACTGAGACAGAAGATTCAAACTCAGAAAAGGCAATGGACTCCCAAGAAAGTGTAAATTCTAAGCCTAAAAGGGTCTTTAAAGGGAAGGAGAGAAAAACAATTGAGAAGAAAAAGACAAGTAATTGCAAGAATTCTGTCAATAAGAATACCAGTATCCTGAATTTCTTTTCTCACGTGTAATCTTTCGAATCTTTTCTTTTGCTTGTGAGTGAATGATTACTTGATTCTTGAGGCTTAACTACAATTTTTTTCAAATATTTCTCTGATTCTTGAGTTACAAGGACGCAGAAAACTGATTTTCTGAAGCTTCTATACCATAAATGATATATGAAGAGCTTGAAACCTTTTCATAGAAATCTTTTATGTCGTCAAGCGTTTCTTTGATCATGGATTGGGTTCGATTAAATGGATCAGAAAGATTTCAGTGTACGTATCAAAGAAGATTGTATGGTCGTAGAATGAGCAGCCTTGTATGTTATAGCTGGAGAGGAAGGAAGCATTTTTTAACCATGCAACAACTACAACAAAAGGAAAGTAGCTGAAACACTACCAAATGGATCGTTTTATTAATATGATAAAAGGACAAGAGCTTCACTGCATAAACTCATAAATGACCGCAACATGAACATACATATATTCTGGTCACTTAATGTTTTTTCCTTGTGAGTAGTTGCTTAAACCAATAGGCAGACATCTTCGGATACCTCTTTAGGCTGTTGAAGTCGACATAGACAATGCCAAACCTCGAAGTGTAGCCTAATCGCCACTCAAAATTGTCAAGCAATGACCAGGCAAAGTAGCCGAAAACATTTGCTCCATCATCAACTGCCTTCTTCAGTTGAGTCAAATAGCCCTTGTAGAAGTTGATTCTTGTGGTGTCATGCAATCCCTTAGGAAGTGTGACATTGCCTGGATCATCCATGCCTGAAAAAGACCACAAATTAACAAATATAAGTGTCAGAACTCTCATATCGGTTTAAATCTTTTGTTCATATTCAAGTACAGACAGCCTGCAAAACCTTATTAAGTTTGATGAAGCACTAGAAAGCAACATTCATTAATTCATACCATTTTCGGACAGAATGACAGGAGGGTTCCCATATCGCTCTTTTATGTACATTAAAGCTTTGTACATCCCCCAAGGTACATTGTAGAGCCAATAAGAATTTGCCTGCAAACATTAATTTCATCATAAAATCAAACTACAAGTTACTAGATTCATGCTTCCTGCATTAAAAATTGTAATAGTAAGAGAATTACTCTTGGACCAATTGGGATTCCATTCTTTGCATCTGCAGAGTTCACAAGAAACTAAAGTTTAATAACAAGAGAAGGTCAATGAAGAAACCGAATATTTTCTTTTCTTTTCTTGGATCTTATGAATGAAAGAGATAGATATCATACATGCAAATCCAGCATTCCAGTCCTGCTGGTAGCCCAAGTACTTTGGTTGTTTTTTCAGGTGTGGTTCATACATGTAGTAAGAGGTATATTGGTTAATTCCTACGAAATCCATTGATCCCTTCACCATCTTAACCTGTTCTTTTGTGAACTTGGGTAGTCTCTTCCCAACAATATTTTGTATTGTTTTTGGGTACTCGCCATATACAATTGGATGAATAAACCTGAATAAAGTTCAATCATCATTACATGCTCTAACAATTCTATCAAGAAACTGCAATCATATATGAATGTCTCAGTCAATCTATTCAATCCTGTTATCAATCTCATATGATTAATTTTAGTATTTTACCATCCGACGTGAAAGTCTCTTGCTCTTTGGGCTGCGTAGTTGTCAGCCTTTGATCTAGTAAGAGGTTCATACCAAACAAAATCCAAAAGAATTCCAATCTTTCCCTTTTGCTTCTCCTGAAATCATACACATTTTATCAAATACAAGACAAACAACAAGCATGCTTTAATGGAAAATATAACCAATAACTTTACTACTCGTACTTGATACTTTTCGCGGTATCTCTGAACAGCAGCTCCATGGGATAAAATCAAATTATGGGCGGCAATATAAGGCTCAGTTGCAGAATTGCCAACTGTACAATTTCCAAATGCTTTGCTGCACCTCCCAGGAGCAAAGAAACCATTGTCATAACCAAGAGCAGCGATCACTCTAGGTTCATTATATGTCATCCAGTGCTTTACTCTGTCTCCAAACGTCTTGAAGCAAAAATCCGCATAATCAGCAAAATCTTTCCTAGAGAATTTGAAATGTTTATTATAAAAGTTTAGATCTAACCTTGAAATATTCCATGACATAAAAAGTTCATTCAGTCACTACTAATTGTACTACTTACACTACTTTTTCACTTAGCAATCCTTTGTACTTCTTCTCAAGCGCGTCTGGAAGATCATAATGATAAAGATTTGCATACGGAGTAATACCTATAGTTGATCAAATTAGGAGACATTAACCCTCTTCCAGCTCTATGTAAGGAAGATTCGCGCTCTATGTAAGTATGAACTTAAAAATGATCAAATATCATAATAATCTTCATTGAAATTTTACCCTTTTCGAGCAAGTAGTTGATCAACCTATTGTAGTAAGCAACTCCCTTCCAGTTTACTTTCCCAGTTCCGTCTGCATCAAACAATTAATGGATTGCACAAGCTTAATTAAGTGATAATGATCTAATAGGGTATGTCCTGGTTCAAAATAGACATATATGATGGTGCTGATAAACCAATTTACATGGGAAAATTCGAGACCACGAAATAGAGAACCGGTAGGCATCAAAATTCAGTTTTGCCATGATATCCACATCTTCCTGTCAAAAGAGAAGATGATTATAAATATCATATGTAAATGAAACCTGCCATGGTTAAGATTTTATATATATATATATATATATATATATATATATATTATTGTGTTTTCTCCATTGTTAGTCATGACTAATTAAGTATTGATATTCTTGAGCAATAAACCAGAATTCACAATCCAATTCCTGAAAGTGGTTTCTATAAAGTTTACAATGATTTGGGTTGCTGCTGTGTAGAAATTTCAAATTAGAATAGGTAGCACATTAAAAGCGTCAAAGTTGGTCCATGCCTTTTTCAATCGGGCACTAGGCAGTAGGCACCACATGACAAACTGCTAAAAAAACAGACAATTTTCACAAATGGGCCATCCCACGTGCTGTATGTAATGAAATGAAGGGTCTGCAAGTAGTAAAGGACTACGTTGGAATTCCCATCTCCATTGTTATTATTATATCAGTAATATTAGGGATGTGTGTGGGGCCCATTAGAGCGGGGAATGGTCTTCCCACCCTCATTTCTAAATCCTCCTCCCAGCTCAAAGCCTATTTGGGGGAAGTTTTTCCATCATTTATAATTCTAATATTTTTCAATTTAAAATCCAAAATTTAAATTCGGTTGGTTATCTCAATCTTTCGATTCATCTTGTTTTAGTATCCAATCCAATAATGTTTAAAATATCCAATTTAAAATATTTAATTGGTTTAATTTAATAAAAATACTTATAATAATATATATGGGTTAGTGATGGTAGGTGGGCTGACGGGTGACCATGGATTACTAACTCCATGGATTAAATTAGTAAATGGCCATGAGTTAAGAGTTAAAAAAAAATTAATATATATATATATGTATAAAAAAAATTAATATGGGTTGACGGGTGACCATAGATTAAATTAGTAAATAGCCATGAGTTAAGAGTTAAAAAAATTAAAAAATAAAATAAAATAAATATATATATATATATATATATATATATATATGTATATTTTAAGGAAATAGGGCCCACCCTCCCCTCCCCATTTAGGAAATGGGGGTTTGGGGCCCCATTTAAGAGAAAAAATTACCCCAAATAGGGGTGTGGCCATGGGGAAATACCCATCCCTAATTGGTATCAACTTTCATGCCTCAAAAGGAATAGTAAATTTTTCATTATCTCTTTTGAAAGAGTAAAATTTTCATTTTAAGTGATGCAGTTGTTGACCTAATAATATTAGGAAAACACTTATTAGATGCAAATCTCAGAAGTAACTTTCATACGAACTGTTACAAAATAAATTATCACATATGACAATTATTGATTCTATACAAAAATTACTTCGGAGGGTTTACATGTGACGATCATTAATTCCGTACGAATATTACAATGGAGGGTTCGTACTGGAGAATTTTTATTATCTTAGATATCTCAACTTTATAGTTAGAATTGGGATTGTAATTGTATTAATGAATATGTATTAATTATGATATAATCACAATCCATATGAAATTAGCATCATCTAAAAAAAAAAGGACTTACTTTGTAGCGGTGATACTGGTCCACAGTGACGTCCGCTGTAGCATTATTGGCAACAATTCCTGTTTCCCAAATTCCCAAGACAATTATTATTTATCCAATAGATTATAGATCAAAACATTGATTGAATACATAAATAAATTATTTATAAACCCAAACTTTGATTACCTGGAATTTGAACAAAGACATCCCAAATGCTGGGCCCACGGCCGTCCTTACGGGCCATGCCTTCGACTTGATAGGCCGACGTCGCCGTTCCAAACACAAACCCTTTCGGGAAGGCCTCACGGCTCAGTCCGCCGGTCTCCAAATGGACCGTCTCAGGCTCCGCGGTTTCATCGAACTCCTTTGCATCCGCGATGCACTCAATCACACTAACACTTAGCAGCAACAACAATTGTAGAATTGGAACTTTCATTTTCATGTCATATACATATAGAGAGAGAAAAAGAGAGTGAGAGTGTGAGAAGTGTAGAAACTAGCTTGTAAGAAAAGCGCTTTTATAGAATAACCAAGTGAAACAATAATTGATTTGTCTTTTATCTATCGAAAAATATTATTTATTTTTATTAAAAAAATTAAGAGATTTGAATTTGATACACATGTGACATGCTTGGTTGAAATTATTTTGAGGTGACCTGTCACGATCATATTATCATATAATAATACAATATACATGTAGTTACAAACATTGGTCACATGATCTATATTAACCTAAATTTAATGATTCCAACAAGCATTCATCCATATAATTCCAATTAAACGGTGATAAATGAATTAAAAGTAAACGGATGTCAAGAGTAAATTGATGAGTAGATATTTAAACAATAAATTTAAGTTAAACATTTAAGTTGATTCAAAGTAATTTTTTAATACACCATGATACCTGATTATTGAAATCATATTATATGACATGAAAAACACATTTAATAGGTTACTCATAAATATAACATTTGATAAGATGCATACACCAAATACATTTAAGATATTTTGTGTTATTTGAATTTAGTTAAATTTTATTATATATAAATATATGAATTTAGTTAAGTTGTACATACTTATTGGGTTAAGTAGTATTAGCATTATACTATTACAGATATTTGTAAGAATGGGTATGATTTAGATTAATAATAAAATAATAAGAATATTAAGTTTTTATGTATTGATTCGAAATATATTATTTTTTATAGAGATATAAATATGAGTTAAGATCAAAACTATTTTTTTATATATATTTATATAAAATTTGATATAAGTTGCAGACTGGTAAATTAACTATACAGTATTTGTAAAGCATCGTACTAACAAGATTTGATAGGTGTAGAAATTGGCTTCTGAATAAGTGCTTTTATAGAAGAAAAGACAAGAAATTGAATTTGTCGTGGCAAGTTATCAAAGAATATTATTTGAAAAAGAGATTTACTATATTGATAATTTGATATGTGGCTGGGATAAGATTTCCGTGTTGAATATTCTAATAATTTTATTTATAAAAGATTTCAATAACTTTTAACCGGAATAAATAGTTGAATTAGGAATATATCAAGATCAAACAATACGTATACGGTTAAACAATTCTAACATAAATATAATGCACTTGATAGAAAAGTTCGAGGTTTACTTTATCCACTAATAAAACAAATTCAACGGTCAGATTTGAATAATTAAATTGCGATAATTTTTGCTTACAATGATCGGTACGACGACAATGGTCACAAGTCGTGCAGACAAAAACGACAACGTATTTGTAAGGTAGTGTTAAAGCAAGGGCAAATTCGTCCACTTAATTTGCCATTGTCTTTTAAGCACTTGAATGCAAACTCCTCTCGTCATCGTGTGCATCACCAAATTAAAGGTTTATTACCGAAAATGATTACTTTGGCCCTTTAACACTTAAGACAGATTTATCAACTAATCAATCGATAATATTAATTAATATCTGACTAGTTGCTCTCCGAGACAATGGTCCCATAAACAAAATCATAAATTCAGACTTCAAAATCATACCACATTTATCCCAAATCACCTATTGTTGTAATATCAACAGTGAGATGACAATTACACATGATCCCATATAACATTTGAAATACTTATTTAAATGTTTAATATTAATCATTTATTGTTTTATGAAACATAAAGAGAGTTATAAAGAAGATTGAAGAATTTAAAAGCAAGAAAGATCTCAAATTGATTACGTAATAACAAAAGCCAAGGTAGCTCGTACAATCCCTTACATCCATGCCATTAAAGACTTCGGTTCAAGTTTTATTCTTCTGCTCTATATATTAAATTTATATTTAAAAAAAAAAACATAAAGACAAACTATTTAGATACAGACAAAACCTATAAAATTATCAACTCTTTGTTATTTAGTGCATTCTATTAATCTATTTAAACATAATTCACTCTGATAAATTTTATTTTTAATTAATTATTCAAAACAACAAAAAGCATTTTAATAACCTAATATTTTAAGGTTGGATAGATGATGAATTTCAAAATTAATGGGATATTACTATTAAGCCACATTCACTACTAAAGAGGGCAATATCAATATTGGCACAAAATTTTTCTTTAAAAAGAAAAATTTTATATTCTTAGAAAAGTTTATATATATATATATATATATCTGTTCCTCCTATATTTTTTATTTTTTTTGTGGAATCACCTCTAGACTAAAATTGAAAGTGTAATAGAGGCAATTGAAATAAGTTTAGATAAATTCAGATGCATTCAAATTTCAAACCGAAAAAAAAAAAAGTTACAAAAGATCATTAGATTTTAATCAAACAAAGGTTATAATAGGCTTTTTCTTTTGATTTTTTTTTCATTATATACATATATATCATTTAAGTGAATGAATATTCGTACTATCAAACCATTAAATGATGGTTTTTATTTTTAAAACTTTAAAACAGTCATAATTTTGAATTATAAAGGCTTTGTTTTATATTAACTAGAATCATGATGAAGTGACAATATCTTTACTGTGCTTCACACCTAATAATTATTAGATACTTAATAATTGCTAATTATTAATAATCGATATAAAGAGCTTCAAAAAGTGCAAACATCATTTCCATTAATTTCTCAAATGTTGTATCCATTTTTATAAATTTTGATATAAATTCTTATGTGGATGATATGTTCAACGAAATTTACTTATGAATAAAATTTGAGAAATTTTCAAATACTACAACTATTTTTCTTGAATTTTCCTATATTTCGCTCATT
>JANJYJ010000187.1:45000-61122 GCA_033220585.1 Dipteronia sinensis
TCTCTTATTATAATATATATTTTTTATTTTTAAAACTTATTATTGTATTTTTACTGTTTTCTAGTTCAATTAGATAGAAAATCACTTAAATAATCCAATTCACCAAAGTCAACTAACTGCAAGAGATTTTCTGTTAATTTTTCGAACTAGAGAATTTAAATTGATGAAATAATTTGACATTTCATGAAAGGGTATTATTTGCAATTCTCCCAATCAAAAATACCATGCATTAAATAATATATTTGGCATTGATAAAGATAAACAAAGAACTAATATAACGATTTAAAATGTACAAGGGTTGTATAAATAAAATACTTGAATGATACAACAGCAATTTTCAGAGACATACGTGATACAACGAGCGAGAGAGTAGCAAAAAAATAAACATACCTTCTCACAGAGAAACCAAAAGAGGAGAAAATACAGAACCAGAAACACACCCAACAATTTAAACATTCTCTTTGCGACGAGCCACACAACAGCTTCCATAGTTCTGATTTCTGCAGACTCACAAAGCAAACTGTCAAGATTTAAACCTTTATTTGTTATATGCTCAAAATGGGAATAGAAGTGATAGCCAAACATACCAATGCATGCACCGTCATCATTTATAAATACAATAAACACTACACAACTGTTGCTTTCAAATTTATCCAAATATTTTCACTATAACACACTTCCTGGTCGTATCCGTTTCCTTTTTCTTCTTCTTATACTGCATTGGAAGCCAACAAAACCCAATAAAATCAAACTACATTCACCAAAACTTCTAATTCTTCACTTCGTTTTCTCCTGAATGAAGTGCCCAACCATAATTCTCACTGTGGGGTCAACCTCCAAACGCGGACACAAGCATCCTCGCCAGAGCTAACGACATTATGGTCATCAGTGAAAGCTAATCCATAAACCCCACCCAAGTGAGCCCCCTTAATGGTCATACGGCTAGATGCTGGCTTGTCAATTTCATATACAATAACACAGGTGTCAAGTGATCCAGTAGCAACCATACTGTTATTAGGAGACCAAGCAAGACAGTTAATGCGAGCACTGTGGTACAGCATGTTCTTAAGCTTCACCTGTAAAATATCATGCCAATATTGAAGTATAAATTTCATTATCCAGCAAGATTAAGCAATAAACGGATGTCACTTTGATTGTTATTAATATAATCACTATATTGAGTAATTCATACCTCTTGAGAGGCACGATCCCAGACTATGGCTTCTCGATTTGCATCGCCTGATGCAAACATTGAAACATCTGGAGAGTAGCGTATGACAGTAACAGCTCCTCGGTGCTTCTCAAGAACAGCATCTTCTGTAAGTGTATCTCCTGTTATTGAATATATGTGTAGTTTACCGTCTTGCGCACCAACGATGGCCTCACTTCCATCAGGTGTGATTGCAGAAGCTGTCACTGCAAAACCAAGGTTGATGGTTGACACTACTTTTGAACCACGGAGCATAACAACTCCTGAATCAGTTGTGACCAAAGCTAGATCAGGAGAGAGATAGGCAAGGTTCAAGTCTTTTGGTTGATTGCCAATATCAATGGAATTCGCTTCTCCACATTGATCCCCTTGTAAAGCAATTCTCCATATCTGGGTTATTGGAAACATAAGCACCCAAAAGCATAAGTGATAAAAATAAAATAAAAAAACATAAAATTCATTTTCACTGAATACAAAAGCAAAAATAAAAATAAAAAATGAACTTTCAATATAGATGTAGGACAAAAATGAGAAATAGGCAGAGAAAAAGGGAGAGGACCCCATAGAGATTAGGAGAGGAAAATAGAAAATAGGTCTAGAAAGAGAGAGCAAAGAAAAGAGGACATAATGAAAGTCTGTTTAAGTATTTAAATAATCAAATAATGTATCCAATCTATCTCATATACGTAAAAGAAACAAAGAAAAAACCTAAATTTAAACTAGCAATTGCCACATTAGCCTTAGGCTAAAGACATTTGCACTAGAAATTACATGACTGCCTGCATCACATAATTTGATAAATATGATCTATAATAATATGATAATAACTCCGAAATATTTGTTGTATCTGAAAATTCTAAACTTCAGGTTGCAAGCAACCTATGGCTGGTTCTTAGAGTAAAACTCAGATGATAGTGGTTGAGTTCAAGTTGTTACAATACAGAATGTTTATATACTTTTGATGCCTTTCACCGAAACTTTTCAAATTTCAACATTTATGATGGAAGTAAAAAAGGTACATGTCAGTCAATAATATAGAAGTGTATATGCATATTTTCGTTCATAGGAGGGATATCACATAATGGAGCAGAAACCAGGCTGACAAGACTTTTTACTTGAACAGTAAACAGGCAGAAAAATCAAAGAAATCTGATAATTATCTTTTCATTATTTTCAAAAATTAAAAAGAAAAGAAAAAAGACTGCAAGTATGAGCATGTTAAGCACCTTGTTGTCGAATCCAGATGTTACAATCTCTTCTTCAACAGCACCTAAACATTTGATTTGAGAATTCTCTTTCCTCTGTAATTTACCGCTGTACCCGACACCTTGAATCCATTTAACTATTAGACCATCATAGCTACTGGACAATATAACTTTTGGTACCCTATTTAAAACAACTAATGAAGTGGCATTTTTCATGTGTCCAGATAATTGCAGAGGGCTCTTTTCCAGATCATTTGCTGAAAATATACTAATCGTGCCGCCAAGAGAAACAGTGACAAGATATTCATACTGCCAAAGACATCCAACTAGCATGTCATCCACTCCACCTGAGCCAGGACAAGTCAATGTTTTCTTCAACTTTCCGTTATTATCCTCAGAGATCTCCCATACTTTTGCCGACTTGTCAGCAGACACTGTCAGCACCTAAAAAGAAAAATTAATCTCAACTGTAAGTACATTATCATGCACCAAACATATGCTCTGAGCACGAAGAAAGGCAAAAGGACATGAAAGATCAAGTGAGAAAGAAGTAATTAATATGATTTTCTATTTGTATAAATAATAGGTGACCTCAGCGGAATTGAGTATCTTATCATCATTGATATCTGTGAGTTTCACTTATGTATCACATCAGTCGAATAAAAATATCAGACACTGACCTGTTTACCATCAGGACTCCAACTAATAGCATAAATAGTGCCTTTATGGCCATCTTCGGAAGACAGCTCTCCAATCTTCTCCCCACTCTTTCCATCATATATCATACCCTTTTTGTCAGAGCTTACGCTGATGAATTTGCTGCCATCTGGAGAAAACCTAATACAATTTACAAAATTCGAATGATCCCTGCATATAAATGAATCAAACTTCAGTCTATGTTGTTAGTCTTAGGCCATGGACTGCCTGTTCACTCATTTTTTGTAAAGCTCCATTACATATTTAACACAGTCTATTTGTTTTTACACTAAAACAAATAAGCAAATAATCAGTTCTTCAGTAGATGCATTAATATAATATTTTTATTATATTTCAGCTCTTAAATTGTTGCTATGATAATGCTTAAGTCAGTATAGTGATATTGTACTATCAAGTTCTAATCATTCTAAATCAGTTGAAATATAGGAGATTGTCCCTCAAGTTGAAGGAGTTCAACTGTTCAAACAAGACGAAGTTTCCCTGCAGTTTCACATGCCTCCATGTCTCATGGGAGGACTATCACTTGACTCACATCCTCTTCTTTTCAACATCCACCTTCTTTAATTTGGTTTAAATGTAAACTATCAATAAAATCCTAACTGAAGTACTGAACATAATTGACATTTACAAAAATTCATAAAAGCGAACTAAAAATATCAAAAAACTTCATCTTGCCCTTGCTAATTTTGGCAACCGATCATTTTTTTATCTATTTACAATAAATTTGGGGTTAGGGGAGGGAGGCACGACTCGAACCCACAACCTTATGGTGTAGATATGAGGGCATTACCACTGGGTCAACCTTATCTTGTCGACAACTGACTATTTACTCAAAAGTTTTTGCTGGCCAACAATCAAATAGTCTATATATTAAGAAAGGAGGGATATCTTTCTGTTCACCTCAGTTATAAAGACACTTATCCACCAAAAGGGAGGATGTAAAACACATCTTATTGCCCAAAAATGTTAGGTTAATAACTTCACTCATGACAAACCTGTGAGACTGCTTGAATTTAAAAGGAGGTCCTTCATAAAAATTCACCAGGAAATCCTCTCCACACGTCACAATGCGAAACGGTCTAGTTGGCTTGAAGGCACAGCTTAGAACACGTCTCGAATGACCATCAAATTCTCCCACATTGGTACCGGAGTCCCACCTATCCATAATTAGATTCATCAAATAATAGATAGTAGTAGTACATAACAAATAGACAAACGCACTGAATCACTGATATTAGTATATGGCATTCCCACATCGGGTCAAGCAACTATACAACATCGATAACTATACAGACAACTGTACATTATCTATAACTATACGGGAAGATTGATATCCATTATATTTCAATCCAACTATATTTACAGTTCTTATATAATAGCTATAAAAGTAATGCCACATCTTTTTGAATTGTTAATCCCACTGTGACTCATAATCAACCTCTTTTTCAAATCATTCCTAATACTAATTACTAGAATCAAGAACAAGTATTCATTTGATAATTCAATTTCTTCAACGCTCTCTCAATTGTGAATCAAGAAATAACATTAAAATCTTGGAAGTAAATAGAAATAATCGCGTAATTCTAGTGATATTTTTGACATTTTCATAAATTTGAATTTTCTATATATCTATTCAAATCGTTATTTACTTCTTCGTCAAAACCTATGAAAATAAGGAATAAAACCCTTACATGAACGCCCGGACCAACGATTTGCCCTTCCCGTCACCGCAGGCGACAATCCTCAACCCGTCAGGCGACCACTGGAGGTCGTCGATCCGACCCGACAGAACCCTAAATTCCTTCTTCAGGACGTGATCGTTGTAGGCCCCCCAAATCCGGACCGTCCCGGAGGCGTCAGCCGACGCGATCCACTCGCCGTTGGGGGAGAACCGCGCCACCGTGGCCGGGTACGCGTGCTCGCCATAGATCGACACCTGCAGCGGGTTCTTCAAGTCGAGAATAATTACGGATCTGCCATTAGTGTACAGGACGGAATTGGACTTGGGGTGGCCCGAAATGAGAATCCCCCGGCCCCGCTCCGTCGCCGGCACGCACGCGTAGGTCTCCGCCAGCTCCGGCATTTCGTTTTCTTAATATTTTTAATAAAAAAAAATTTTATTGTTGATTCGATCCGATAAAAAAACAAAGGGCAGAGAGTGGGGTTTTTGAAAAGAGAGTGGTTTTATATATTCTGGGTTTTGTGTCTTGTGTGTGCGCTGCACGACGAGCTGGTGCCTGGTGATGACGACGGTGAGTACGTGGAAGGCGGCTATTGGCGGGGTTCTATGATGGTCAAAACTCAAAAGTATAAAAGCAGGTCACTAGACTATGAGATTACCCGACATTTTTACTGGTCTTTTATAGAATCAGCTAATTACAGCAAAACCCCTGAACTTTACTAATTTATACCCAAAAACACTTTATCCATAATTGACAATTTGACACTCACATTTTCTAACTTAGTTCAAGACTCACTTAAACAATCCGAAACAAACCTTCTATTACTATGTTGATTCGTGCACGAATATCAAAATAATAGGAATCAAACTCGTTGATTATCAAAGAATACCGAAATTTGAAAAAAAAAAAAAAAACTAGAGTACAAAGACCTCTATATCAAAATAATAGGAATCAAACTCTTTGTAACTTTATTCAAATTCAACTCCTTCCCTGTAATGGTACAAAGACCTCTATATGTATTCTTTAAAAAAAATGAAAATCATTGTAGCACTTATCGTTGTGTAAATTTGGTAGAAATATCAAATAATGTTCTTTGTGACAATCAACTTTGTGTTGAGGTAACATAGTAATGTTAATTAGCTGCTTCATTAATTATAGTATGTTATCTATGTTTAACATTATTCAGTCTATGGAACATGTCTAAGAAAACCGTTATTTTGGGACCATAAGACTGAAGCTTGATGGGAAGATTTGTTAATTTTTACACCTAACTTATATATTCACCAATCGACCAATTTATAATTTATTGAAATGATGAATACAGTTGTAAGTGCATGAAGTATGACAGGGTCAGGCATAAATTCTAATAAAAAAGGATTAATTGTGTTTTGAGTGATGTAATAAAATTAAATCTGGTAATATATGAACAATATTTAATCTCTTCTAAAGATTTATACAATTGAGATCTCAAAATGCAAGTTCTATAATATATCAATTGATATATTAATTGTTCAGGATCACATGATGCATTTTCATGCATATATGAACACTGCTAACGTTTGTGCTAAAAGTTCTGAGTATTCTTTTGTATCTATAAAATCTTAGGCAAGCAGGAGATGTTGACATGTATTAAATCACACAAGCTAAAGTGGTAATTACTACATGAGCAGTCAGCACATTAACTGCTCATGCAGTTGCTGTATATTTTTGCACCGGCAAAAACAAACACAAGTTCTTGTGTGCACTGTGTGATACAAACACAAAAGAACACGCCTGGTGTGGGCTGTGTGCTGTGTAGTTGTGTTTGTGCATGAATTGCATAACACAACAGAAAAAAATGTGAACAAATACAGTGAACAAACACAGAAAAATACATAGAAACTAAACAGAGGCACAGGTGGAAACAAAATTCTCAATAGAATTTTTCGCACCCCTTTATCAGACTATGTAGTGTGGTACTTGCATTATGATCTGAGGGGACTTTCCGATTTTGTGATCGTCCTCCAACCTCTGGTGATACAACCCGATTGATCCGACAATTTCATCCATTGATATTTTTTCGATTTCCGACAATGAATGTTATTAATCCGAAAGTTGATTTAATTTATCGAAAGCCTACAATAATATGTATGTTAGCAAATTTTATGAACTTATATTCAGTTTATGTAAATAGATAACCATGTTTTATTATATGACATATACATAGTTAATTTATTGAACTCCATGACCGAACATTAATACAGATTTTAGTTTGTTAATTTAACGCTCTAGAACCCTATACCATTCAAATTATTCGTCCTACAGATGATGAGTCTTTTATTCAACAATTCTACTAGATTGGAAAAATAAATCTAGCTTTTATATATAAAAACCATTAATTTACAGGCAATTAATATAGGGCAAGTTTGTACAGTTACTCTTTCGTGATAGCCTTTTTCTTCGTGTCTTCGGTTTGTAACCCGTAGTATGCAACACATTGTACCTCTGACTGATCCGTTGCTAATGCATATTGTAGAGTCGATGATTTTTTGGAGATAAAATAAAACAAAT
This sequence comes from Dipteronia sinensis, assembly GCA_033220585.1. Taxonomy (NCBI): domain Eukaryota; kingdom Viridiplantae; phylum Streptophyta; class Magnoliopsida; order Sapindales; family Sapindaceae; genus Dipteronia; species Dipteronia sinensis. The sequence goes on from JANJYJ010000187.1 coordinate 52,365, forward strand.
CTGTGAGGATCATGAATCATGATGTCAAATTGAGCGTAGATGGATGGATATCAGTCTCAAATAATCGTTCCCTCAACATTGTGGGCCTTGTGGCTAGGGATGGACATTTATCCCAAGATATGCAATTCCCTACTTCCGGCCCATCCCCATTTGGGGGGATTTTTCTTTTGGGAAAAATGGGGAAATAGGTAGGGATGGAGATAATTTTCATTCCCAAATATATTTTAATATTTTTTATCCTTTCTATTTTTTAACCCTAACTTACTACTATATATATATTCTTAATAATTTTATATATATTACAGTAGAACCCCTGTAAATTAATCTCCTATAAATTAATATCATCTCTAAATTAATAAAAAATCTCGGTCCCGACTCGGGCAAGTGTAAAAAATTAATAAACCCCTCTATCGTAATAATTAATAATTTCTTTTTGAAACCTAATGTAAAATTTCGGTCTCGACCGTCGTATAAATTAATAATTTCATAAAAGTACAAAACATATTATATATTATTCAAGAACTAGAAAAGTATTTCAAGATGCTAGTCTGCACTAGACCACCATGTTTGATATTTTTGACTTTATCCTTCATCGTTTGAATTGTCCTCAAGAAGCTATTGTCATCACTTTCTGATGTAGATAAAAAGTTTCAATTAAATTTAGTATTTCAACGGTCTTACTCGTAGAGATTTTAGGTGCCGTATGCCTATCGTCGTCGTCATCTATCTCAACCACATCATCCTTATTCTTCTTTGTGATATCATTGATGACAACCTCTTTACTTGGAGTGTGACACGCTTCTTCTTCAAATTTGATGGCAGATAGTGCATTGTGGTGTTCCTAAGTTATATGTGATTATGTAACTCTATAAGTGGTACATGGGCAATGCAATTGTTAAGGAGAAGCGAACCTTTCAATTTGCTATGGGCAGTACCATTGCGATTAAGAATCTTGAAAAAAAAAGAACTTTCCCTAAAGAAGAAAACTCACTAAATAAGGAATCCTAAAAAGGAACCTTTCCTAAACAACAAAACTGACTTCCACACATTTTTAAGACAAAATAACACTTTACAAAGTAAAACCCTTCAAATTAATAACCCCTCTAAATTAATACTCAATGGTGGGTCCCTAGAATATTAATTTAGAGGGGTTCTACTGTAATATTTTTTATTCTTTCTATTTTTTAACCCTAACTTAATATATATTTTTTATTCTTTTAATTTTTTAACCCTAACTTAATATATATATATATATATATATATATATTTATATATTTATATTTCTTAATATTTTTTATTCTTTCTATTTTATAACCCTAACTTAATATATATATATATATATATATATAGTATATATATATATTCTTAATATTTTTATATTTGTATTTGAATTTATAAATGATTGTTTTTTTAGTATGTAATTTTTAGAAAAACAGAGAAAACAGGAAAATAGATAAACTGGGAAAGCAGGGAAATGGGGATGTGGCCATTTTACCCAAATAGGGAAATAAGGAGGGGTGGGGGTGGGGGTGATGAGGGAGAGGGACCTATATCCCTTCTCACTTCCCCAATGCCCATCCCTACCTGTGTGCCTGATGGAAAAGCTTGTGTGAGATATGTTGGAACCTAGGGTTACAGATTGCGAGGCGGAAGGGTTTAAATTTTTTATGTAATCATTAAATTAACCCATTTGTACAGTAATAATCAAATGCAATAATAAAGTGAAGAAACTTTTTCATACCTACGTAGGAGGCTCCTTCACTTTGATACGAACTGCTCCTGATTTGAACCACGTGATCTTCCTCGCTATCTCCCGGAACTGGTAACAGCGTGTGGACGCGTCACGATATTCAGGACCTGTATGGAGGAAGAAGAGAAGAACACACACACACAAAACAAAACCTTAGAAGTGCAGCACTTGTTGTTCTCATCACACCCTAACTTTTTTTTCTTTTTTTTTTTGTTTGCTTTTTGTTCGCTGTGTCACGACCTCTTTTTCTCTTCTTTTCTCTTCAAGTAATCTGATTACTTTTCTATGTCTCTCATTCGGTTATTGTTTTTTTAATTGAAAATATATATCTCATATATATTCAAAAACAAACCAAAATCTATTTGATTTTTAAAAACTTTACAAAGATATCTCATATCTTTTAAAAAGATAATTAAATATTTATTTTTGAATTCAAACATTTTAAATTCAATTTCAAATATTTAATTTAATAAAATAAAATAATCATATTATCTTATTTTATTCAAAATCAAATATCAAATAACACACTCCATTTAGTGATAACAACATAATTAAATAATCTTATTATTTAATTTATTTAATCACCATTATTCATTAATTAAATAATCCCATTATTCAATTAATTCCCGAATAAATACGTGTCACTTTCGTAACACAATTAATTGGACAATCCAATTAATTAACCGTGACCCTTGTTACCTAAATCGATCGGGCTAGCAAGGGGACCTAATGGACCCATAGTATTTTGAGCTCCAATAATCCTTAGAAATTATTAATTAAACTCTTTAATTAATATTTCATGATTATAACTTCGGTGTTATTCCACTAAAAACCCGAAGCTGCACTCTCTCAACTGTAGACGTTTTTACACAAACCAATAACTCTCGGTGTCCATCGATATAGCTATTACATATGGTATAATCCTCCACAAGTAGTTCATAATTAGAGCTGGGTCATAATGTCCGTTATACCCCTCTAATCATATCTTTCCATTAAGTACCATTAATTCTCTAATGAACAATAAATCCTACATTCCTTACGGAATTAGGAGAACGCTCATATTGTTCAAGCCCCGAATCAACCCTTAAGGGAACTACCATCTACTTCTCACAAGAATGAGTGGATTCCACTATTGTGTACAAACCTTCCCAGCCACAAGCCAAACCGCGATCCCAACATACAGAGTATATTGATCGGAATGCAACTCCGACCCTCACCCATGGTATATCAAGACCACGATCTAACCTGAAGGAGTCGATAAGACACTCAGGATTAAGATCACCCACATATAGCCATCATTAGTTGATATATATGAATCTCATCGTTAAACTGATCTTAGTGAGAGATTCATATAGATCATGGCCCAGTCCTATATGATCACATCATACAAGGTGCCTCCATTCTCATATCTACATATGAATGATCCATGATAGGATCACCGTACACTACAAAATGGACCGCAGCTGTAGATTAACCACAAATAAAGTACCAACTTTATTTGCTATCTACGGACTCTTTAGATTGCTCGTTTCAAACTGAATCCATCTATATATGACACTCATATACTCAGTTCGAAATTACATCCGCCAATTTTGGATGTTAAGTGCATATGTTATATAAAGTATGACACAAAATGAATGAATATACTACTTCTTTTATTTATGTTCAAATTATATTTACATATTACAAGCTTTAGGGTAAAAACCCCAACAATCTCCCACTTGCACTAAAGCATGTGAGTCATGTCTCGTAACCCTAGACCTTCTAGGTGACCTTCAAACACTTTAGCCGGTAAGGTCTTCGTAAATGGATCAGCATGATTGTCTTGTGAGGCTATCTTGGTGACGATCACATCTCCTCTCTGCACTATCTCTCTAATGAGATGATACTTTCTCTCTATATGCTTCCCTATTTTGTGGCTTCTTGGTTCTTTGGAATTAGCCACAACACCACTTTTATCACAATAAAGTGTGATAGGCTTATCCAGATCTGGAACAACTTCCAGATCACTCAAGAACTTACGGAGCCAAACAGCCTCTTTAGCAGCTTCACAAGCGGCTACATATTCGGCTTCCATGGTGGAGTCAGCAATGCAAGATTGCTTTATACTTCTCCACACAATGGCTCCACCACCTAGGGTGAATACTGATCCAGACGTGGATTTTCTAGAATCCCTGTCTGAGTGAAAATCATAATCTGTGTATCCTAACGGGATTAAATCCTGTCCGAAATACACTAGTATATAGTTTCTCGTTCTCCGAAGATACTTGAGAATAGTCTTAACAGCAACCCAATGATCTAATCATGGGTTGGACTGGTACCTGCTGACTACTCCCACTGCATAGCAGATGTCCGGTCTCGTGCATAACATAGCATACATGAGACTACCTACTGCTGATGCATATGGCACACATCTTATATCCTTAACTTCTTGAGGTGTCTTAGGACACTGTTCCTTAGACAAGTGAACCCCATGTCTAGAAGGTAAATTACCTTTCTTGGAGTTCTGCATCGAAAATCGCATAAGAATCTTGTCGATATATGATGCCTGAGACAATGCTATGAGTTTGTTCTTACGATCCCTTATAAGTTGGATCCCTAGAACATAACTCGCCTCTCCCAAATCTTTCATTTGGAATTGGCTAGCCAGCCAGCCCTTTACATCAGACAACACTCCTACATTATTCCCAATGAGTAGGATGTCATCTACGTATAGGACTAAGAAAACTACTTTCTTGTCAATGATGCGCTTGTAGACACAAGGCTCATCAACGTTTTGCTCGAAGCCATAGGTTTTGATCACATCATCAAACCTTATGTTCCAAGATCTAGATGCTTGCTTGAGTCCATAAATGGACCTTTGCAACTTGCAAACCTTTTGCTCTTGATCTGGAAACACAAATCCCTCTGGTTGCATCATGTATATGCTTTCATCAAGATTGCCATTCAAGAATGCAGTCTTGACATCCATTTGCCAAATTTCATAATCTAAATAGGCAGCAATGGACAAGAGAATCCGAATAGACTTAAACATGGCTACTAGCGAGAAGGTCTCTTCATAATCGACCACCTCTTTCTGGGTATAACCCTTGGCCACTAGCCTTGCCTTGAAGGTCTCTACCTTCCCGTCTACTCCTCTCTTCCTCTTGTAGATCCACTTACATCCTATGGGTTTTACCCCATTCGGTAAGTCTACAAGTTCCCAGACTGAGTTAGAGTACATAGACTCCATCTCGAGATTCATGGCTTTAAGCCATTCCTCTTATCAGGATCTTCCATTGCATTCTTAAATGTCAATGGATCATTCACACTATCAGCAGAGACAAGATCTTATCCCTCACTTACACCCAAATAGCGTTCAGGATGTCTCACAACCCTCTCACTACGTCTAGGTGGTAGTGTATCCTAACTATGAATTATCTGACTTTCAGATGTTAATGGATTAATAACTCTAGTTGACTGAGTACTGGTCTCACCAGGCTCCAACTCATTTAATACAATTTTAGAACGAGGTTTATGATCACTTATATAGTTATCCTCAAGAAACGTTGCATTGTCGATACAAACTACTTTGTTATCTCAGGACTATAGAAGTATCCACCTCTGGTCTCCTTGGAGTATCCTACAAACAAGCAGACCACAGACTTGGGATCTAGCTTTCCAGTTCTGTTCTTCAGCACGTGTGCTGGACACCCTCATACGCGAAAATGTAGTAAACTAGCTTTACGACCATTCCACAACTCTAGGGGAGTTTCAAGAACAGATTTGGATGGCACTACATTCAAAATATATGCCGCTGTTTGTAACGCATATCCCCAAAAGGAATTTGATAATGATGAGAAACTAATCATAGATCTCACCATTTCCATTAGGGTTCTATTTCTCCTCTCCGCGACACCATTCTGCTGAGGTGTACCAGGAGCTGTGAGTTGGGACACTATCCCATACTCGACCATAAAGTCTTCAAACTCTTGGTCAAGGTACTCACCTCCACGATCTGATCGTAGAGACTTGATAGTCTTTCCTAACTGGTTCTCAACTTCAGCTCGGAATTCTTTGAACTTTTCAAATGTTTCCGACTTCCCTTGCATTAGGTAGACATATCCGTATCTCGAGTAGTCATCTATAAAGGTGACATATACTCATAACCACCCCTTGCTTTAACATTCATTGGTCTACAGATGTTTGAATGTATAAGCTCTAGTGGTTGTTTAGCTTTAAGCTCTTTACTAGTAAAAGGTCTCTTAGTCATCTTACCTTCCAGACAAGATTCACAAACAGGTAAGGTGCCAACCTTTAACTCGTTTAAAGATCCACTTTTAACTAGTCTGTTTATCCGGTCAAGGTTAATATGTCCAAGCCTTAGATGCCAGAGATACGTTTCATTTTCTGGAGAAAATCTTATGTCGTTTAGTTTTTGGTTTTTCAACTTTAAACATTTCGGTGTTGAGCAGTGTTGTATGCATTAACGGTCTTAACACATACAAATTGTTTTCATTAATTCCTGAACAAATATTCAAACCATTCTTTGCAATAATAACTGATTTATTATCAAAAGAAACAGAATATAATTTGTTTCTAACAACTTAGAAACGGAAATTAAATTCCTTGAAAATTTGTGGTTTCTAGGGTTTTTAGTTTTAGATATCGTTTCTAGTTTCTAAGGTTTGATTAGGGAAGACAATGAACAGTATAAAGGGTAGTAAAAATCTCGGTGCAAGTTAAAGTGTCTTCAAAAGTCTCGGACAGTGTTACAGAAGTCTCAGGCATTATAGAAAACGTCTCGGACAAAATTCTCAGGCAGTGGTCACAAAAGTCTCAGATCAACAAAGTTGTCCAAGACTTTTGTAACAGTGTACGAGACTTTGTCCGAGACTTTTTTTACAATGCCTGAGACTTTGTTCCGAGATTTTTGTAAGTAAAACTGTCCGAGACTTTTGTAACACTGTCCGAGACTTTTGGCTAGGCTATTGTGTCCGAGTCTTTTATACTAGGTTTCGAGACTTTTAAATAAGCTTACCGAGACTTTTGAATATGCATGTCCGTGTCTCTTGTAACATGTTCCGAGACTTTTATAACAATGCCCGAGACTTTATCTGAGACTTTTGTCATACCGTCCCAAGACTTTGTAACATTGTCTAAGACTTCTGTAACATTGTTCCGAGACTTATTTTGAAAAATTTGTTGACCTAAATTTTGTATGGTTGTGACTTGCAGATGATGAGTACGAGGAATTTGAGGGCAAGTCCTAAAAACTCCCCTGGCCCACTGGTATGATGCCAAGATTACTCACCACAACCACATGGAAAACCTACAAGTAATTGATAAGGCATTTGATGGATTAGTGGAAAATACGGCTGAAGAGCGAGATATGTATCAGAAGTCATGTTTTGGCCATTTTCAACGCATGCAGCGAGGAATGACGTTTTTCTGTGGTATTGGGCATCGGTTGCTACTGAGTGAGTTACACCATGACGGACCCAGTGATGAGATGAGGTTTATGTTGGGTCAGCGTAGCGTTCGATTTTCTAGGGTGGAGTTTTGTTTGATTATCGAGTTGAATTTCGAAGCCATCTCGGACACAGAGCTATACGAGGACATCCCGAATGGCATACACCACAAGTACTTCAGTGGTCGAGATGTGGTCACTTTGCTGAATTTGAAGCAAGGATTGAACAGGGAATGGCAAGAGCAATTCGATATAGTAAAGCTATGTCTCCTGTACATGTTGAATTGTGTTTTGATTGGAGCGAAAGAGAGGGCTTCAGTCCCTATATGAGAGTTGTGCCTTATTGATAACTTGGAGGCGTTCAATGTGTTCTTGTGGGGTTCACATGTGTACAAATACTCCATCTTTGGATTCAAAAAGGCAATTCTGAAAAGGCCGTCGAGATACAACATTTTCGGGTTGGCATATACGTCATTGGTGAGCCTTTGAATCTTAAATACCACTAATAATTTAATTTGTGTTTTGTTATGACTTCCAACTAACCAATCATATTTCCATTGGATTTGTTAAAGGTTTTTGCCTATGAAGTTATTCCAAGCCTTGCCAAGCAATTCGCGACTCCTAGGGCAGTTGACCAACCCTTCCCGCGTATTCTGATATGAGACTTGACTCAGCGACGGAGGCGAGATACACTAGATAAGGTTTTCAACGCAAAGGTAATAATCTAGCTAATACAATTCTGAATATAATTCTCATTCCAAGTTTCTGATGTCACGTTTGTTTTTATAATAAAATTTCAGATGTTCACGGAAGCAGAACTGACCGACACAGATGCGGAGAGGGGTTTATGGTACTACCAGGGGATAGATAAAGTAGGCAATCTGTACCTTGAGGATGTTGATTCGACGACTATGATGGGAGGGATCTGCCACCGTATGCAGAACATGTTGGGGGAGTTGAGAGACAAAGGCACACTAACGGGATCCAAATCCCCTAGACACAAGCAGCAGAGTACTGGGGTTACTGCACCGACTACTGTCTTTGATGCACCTACTAAGTAGACCCGTGTCAGATTTGTACGAGGTTCTCAAGCAGGGGTCCTGATGCAGTGGAGGCACCACAGATCATACATACCGACGATCTCATGTACGAGAGGTATGTACATTGTTATTGCACGAGGTCAATTTGAGATATGAATTTGAATTATAACACTAATGCTTGATTTTCTCCTTCAAGCAGTACCAGACTCTTGGGAACGTCGGTTTTTTGAACTTGTCTGTGTCGTAAACGCATTATGTGAGAAGGTATGCAAAAGTGAGAATGACAGACTTAAGCAACACTAAGAGTTGGTCAGTATGATACGTAAACTTCAGGGGTCATCTACTGAGGTGCATAGGATCAACCGAGGATTGCTCAGGCTACAAGGGTTATAGCCCAGCAGGACATCACCACAAAGAGAGCCATTGCAGCTGATCAGGAGACCACAAAGATATTGATCAAGAGACCAAAAAAACAGCTGATCAGGAGACACAAGACATCTCAGAAGGAGCATCTTTGTC
>JANJYJ010000357.1:0-24052 GCA_033220585.1 Dipteronia sinensis
CCCTTAGATCCCTTCCCGGATATTCCCATGGGTTTCTCACCCGGATCTCACTACTCTCTGATGTTACATGGTGTTTCTTGACTCCACACCAAAATAACCTAATTACAATGTCTATTTATACTAGCTATAGGGAGTTTAAGATAAAAGGAAATCCTACTCCTAAACATACAAGAATTACTTGTTCCACATAAATACTATTTCCTATTTATGACAAGTCTTCTTGTAAAGAGTATTCTTATTCCTTCAAGCACAAGAACTTACCAAAAGAATTACTTTCCTTTTAGCTGAAGATTTCCCTTTCCACGCATGCTTATGATTGACTACGATTCGAGTCACGGTTGCGCACCCGCTTCCTAAACCGTTACAAGTCACCTGAAATGCACCGCGTTTCCTTTCAGAATCAGATTCTTCAGTTCTTCTTCGTGTTGGTACCCCGTTCACTGGTAAAGCAGCGGAAATAGTTTTAAAATTTTTTATACAGATCATAAACATCTGGAACCAGTGAACTTAGGATCGCAATTCTTTTTCCGGAACTAATACATACAATATGTAAACACATGAAATTGTAATCAATACATTAAAAGAAAATTTAGAACCTTATCAACGTTTGGAGGCTCCTTCACTTTACGATATGCTCCTGGTCTGTACCACTAATCTTCCTAGCTATTCCCGAAACTGGTAACTGCGTGTGGGCGCGTCACGTACTCAGGAACTTAGGAGGATGTAGAGAGAATGAAGAAGAAACAATTTCTTCCAAGATAATATTTCATAGAACAACTCTTGTTCTTAAAAAAAATATTCAATATAATTTTTTTTTTCTTCTTAATAGTGCACAACATGAACCCCTTTGTTTTTTTTTCTTGCTTCGCACGCACATCTGTGCGTTTTTATTCTCTTTTTTTTCCTTTTTTTTAATCACCCGCACACTATCTCTCTTGTTTCTCTTTTTTGTGTTACACACAATATGAGTTTGTATCATATACAAACACTTGTGTATATCCTTTGTGTGCTATATTTTTATTATCAATATATATCATATATATATTATTATAACTAAAACTCTTTAATTGATATCTCTTTAGATTTTAAAAGATAATTAAATATTTATTTTGAATTTAAACATTTTAAATTCAATTTCAAATATTTAATTTAATAAAATAAAATAATCATATTATCTTATTCTATTTAAAATCAAATATCAACTAACATCCTCCATTTAGTGATTAATAACAAAATTAAATAATCTTATTATTTAATTTATTTAATCACCATTATTCATCAATTAAATAATCTCATTATTCAATTATTTCCCGAATAAATACGTGTCACTTTCGTAACACAATTAATTGGACAATCCAATTAATTAACCGTGACCCTTGTTACCTAATCGATCGGGCTAGCAAGGGGACCTAATGGACCTACAGTATTTTGAGCTCCAATAATCCTCGGAATTATTAATTAAACTCGTTAGTTAATATTCCTTGATTATTAACTCCGATGTTATTCCACTAAAAACCCGAAACTGCACTCTCTCAACTGCAGACGTTTTTACACAGACCGATACAACTCGGTGTCCATCGATATAGCTATTACACATGGTGTGATCCTCCACAGTAGTTCATAATTAGAGCTGGGTCATAATGTCCGTTATACCCCTCTTATTACATATATCCTTTAAGTACCGTTGATTCTCTAATGAACAATAAATCCTATTTCCTCATGGAATTAAGAGAGCGCTCATATTGTCCAAACCCCGAATCAACCCTTAAGGGAACTACCATCTACTTCTCACAAGAAGGAGTGGATTCCACTATTGTGTACATACCTTCCCAGCCACAAGCCAAACCGCAATCCCAACATACGGAGTATATTGATCATGAACTGCATCTGACCTCACCCATGGTATATCAAAGACCACGATCTAACCTGAAGGAGTCGATAAGACACTCAGGATTAAGATCATCCACATATAGCCATCATTAGTTGATATATATGAATCTCATCAGTAAACGGATCTTGGTGAGAGATTCATATAAATCATGGCCCAGTCCTATATGGTCACATCATACAAGGTGCCTCCATTCCCATATCTCATATGAATGATTCATGATAGAATCACCATACATTACGGAATGGACCGCAGCTATAGATTAACCACAAATAAAGTACCCAGCTTTATTTGCTATCTATGGACTCTTTAGATTGCACGTCTCTTACTGTATCCATCTGCATATGACACTCATATACACAGTTCGAGATTACATCCGGCAATCCAGGATGTTAATATATGCACAAGTTATAAAATAAACAACATAACAAGAATGAATTGAACTTTTCTTTTTTATTTATTTCATAAATCCATTTACAAAATACATCTTTAGGGCATAAACCCCAACAATCTCCCACTTGCACTAAAACATGTGAGGCATGTCTCGTAACTCTAAACCATCTAGGTGACCCGAAAACACTTTAGCCGGTAAGGTCTTCGTAAATGGATCATCATGATTGTCTTGTGAGGCTATCTTGGTGTCGATCACATCTCCTCTCTGCACTATCTCTCTAATGAGATGATACTTTCTCTCTATATGCTTCCCTCTCTTGTGGCTTCTTGGTTCTTTGGAATTAGCCACAGCACCACTGCTATCACAATAAAGTGTGATGGGCTTATCCAGATCTGGAAAAACTTCTAGATCTGGAACAACTTCCAGATCACTCAAGAACTTACGGAGCCAAACAGCCTCCTTAGCAGCTTCACAAGCGGCTACATATTCGGCTTCCATGGTGGAGTCAGCAATGCAAGATTGCTTTATACTTCTCCACACAATGACTTCACCACCTAGGGTGAATACTGATCCAGACGTGAATTTTCTAGAATCCTTATCTGACTGAAAATCAGAATCTGTGTATCCTAACGGGATCAAATCCTGTCCGGAGTACACTAACATATAGTTTCTCGTTCTCCAAAGATACTTGAGAATAATCTTGACAGCAACCCAATGATCCAATCCGGGGTTGGACTGGTACATGCTGACTACTCCTACTGCATAGCAGATGTCCAGTCTCTTGCATAACATAGCATACATGAGACTACCTACTGCTGATGCATATGGTACACGTCTCATATCCTCAACTTCTTGAGGTGTCTTAAGACACTGTTCCTTAGACAAGTGAACCCCATGTCTAGAAGGTAAATTACCTTTCTTAGAGTTCTGCATTGAAAATCGCACAAGAATCTTATCGATATATGATGCCTGAGACAATGCTATGAGTTTGTTCTTACGATCCCTTATAAGTTGGATCCCCAGAACATAACTCGCCTCTCCCAAATCTTTCATTTGGAATTGGCCAGCCAGCCAGCCCTTTACATCAGATAACACTCCCACATCATTCCCAATGAGTAGGATGTCGTCCACGTATAGGACCAAGAAAACTACCTTTTTGTCAATGATGCGCTTGTAGACACAAGGCTCATCGACGTTCTGCTCAAAGCCATAGGTTTTGATCACATCATCAAACCTGATATTCCAAGATCTAGATGCTTGCTTAAGTCCATAGATGGACCTTTGCAACTTGCAAACCTTTTGCTCTTGATCTGGAGACACGAATCCCTCTAGTTGCATCATATAGATGATCTCATCAAGATTGCCATTCAAGAATGCAGTCTTGACGTCCATTTGCCAAATTTCATAATCGAAATAGGCAGCAATGGCCAAGAGAATCCTAATAGACTTAAACATGGCTACTGGCGAGAAGGTCTCTTCATAATCAACCCCCTCTTTCTGGGTATAACCCTTAGCCACTAGCCTTGCTTTGAAGGTCTCTACCTTCCCGTCTACTCCTCTCTTTCTCTTGTAGATCCACTTACATCCTATGGGTTTTACCCCATCCGGTAAGTCTACAAGATCCCAGACTGAGTTAGAGTACATGGACTCCATCTCGAGATTTATGGCTTTAAGCCATTCCTCTTTATCAAGATCTTTCATTGAATTCTTAAATGTCAATGGATCATCCACACTATCAGCAGAGACAACACTTTGTCCCTCACCTATACCTAAATAACATTCAGGTTGTCTTACAACCCTCCCACTACGTCTAGGTGATAGTGTATCCTGATCAGGAACCATCTGACTCTCAGATGTTTGTGGATCAATAACTCTTGTTGATGAAGCACTAGTCTCACCAGGCTCCAACTCATTCAATACAATCTTAGAACGAGGTTTATGGTCACTAATATAATTGTCCTCAAGAAACGTTGCATTTGTCGATACAAATACTTTGTTATCTTCGGGACTATAGAAGTGTCCACATCTAGTCTCCTTGGAGTATCCTACAAACAGGCAGACCACAGACTTGGAGTCTAGCTTTCCACTTCTGTTTTTCAGCACGTGTGCTGGACACCCCCTTATGCGGAAATGTCGCAAACTAGCTTTACGACCATTCCACAACTCTAGGGGAGTCTTAGGAATAGATTTGGATGGCACTACATTCAAAATGTATGCCGCTGTTTGTAATGCATATCCCCAGAAGAAATTTGGTAATGATGAGAAACTAATCATAGATCTCACCATTTCCATCAGGGTTCTATTTCTCCTCTCCGCTACACCATTTTGATGAGGTGTACTAGGAGCTGTGAGTTGGGAAACTATCCCATGCTCGACCATGAAGTCTTCAAACTCTTGGTCAAGGTACTCACCTCCACGATCTTATCGTAGTGACTTGATAGTCCTACCTAATTGATTCTCAACTTCGGCTCGGAATTCTTTGAACTTTTCAAATGTTTCCGTCTTTCGTTGCATTAGGTAGACATATCCGTATCTTGAGTAGTCATCTATAAAGGTGACATAATACTCATAGCCGCCCCTAGCTATAACATTCATCGGTCCGCAGACGTCTGTATGTATGAGTTCTAGTGGCTCTATAGCTCTAAGCCCTTTTCCAGTAAAAGGTCTCTTATTCATCTTACCTTCTAAACAGGATTCGCAGACAGGTAAGGTGCCAACCTTTAACTCACTTAAAGGTCCACTTGTTGCTAGTCTGTTTATCCAGTCAAAGTTGATATGACCAAGCCTTAGATGCCAAAGATACGTGTCATTATCTGGAGAAATCTTATGTCGTTTAGTTTTAGGTTTTTCAACCTTAAACATTTCGGTGTTAAGCAGTGTAGTATGTATTAACGGTCTTAACACATACAAATTGTTTTCATTAATTCCTGAACAAATATTCAGACCATTCTTTCCAATAATAACAAACTTATTATTAAAAGAAACAGAATACAATTGTTCTAACAACTTAGAAACAGAAATCAAATTCCGTGTAAATCCAGGAATATAAAAAACATTGTTCAATAATAAAAAACTATTATTATTACAAAATTGCAATCTTATTGCTCCCACTGCTTTGGCCGACACGACATCCCCTGACCCCACACGTATAGAGAAGGCTCCCTCCTCTAGCTGTGTCCAAGAATCAGTCCACTGCAAAGAAGAACAAACATGGTTAGTAGCCCCAGAATCAACAATCCAAGGTGAAGAATCATCTTCCACTAAACAAGATTCAAGAACAAGTAAATCATATTTACCTTTCTTATTCTTCTTGGCTACCTCTTCCAGGTACTGAGAACAGTTCCTCTTCCAGTGCCCGACCTTGTTACAATGGAAACATTTTCCTTTGTCTTGGTCGGTGGAGGTGCCCTTCTTTTTTCTTTGGGCCTTCTTAGGTTTGGGCTTACCCTTCGCCTTTCCAGTAGACCTCTTCCTCTTCTTATTATTGGAGGAAGATGGTTCGGCAACATTTGCCTCACCGGTCTTACTTTTGCTATCCTTGGTCAAGGACTCAAAAGCAGCGAGCTCATTGAGCAACTGTGTGAGACTAAAACTTAACTTGTTCATCCCGTAGTTGTTCTTAAACTGATCGAAACTCTTCAGAAGAGTCGTTAGTATGATGCTCACTTGACTGGGTTCGTCAATCGCCCCACCATTGACTTCTGCCGTGTTGAAGTAGGACATCATGCTCAGGACATGTTTCCGAACTGATGTACCTTCCTTCATGAGAGCGAGTATAGCGGAACGAACAGCTTCGTGTCGCTTTTGCTCGGAGGGCTGCCCCGAACATAGCTTGTAATGACTCCATAATTTCGAATGCTGTAGTCATTGCTTCGTGCTTTGTGACAAGGACGTCTGTCATAGAAGCTAACAGATATGTTCGGGCCTTCTCATCAGATGAGACCCATCGCTGGTATGCCTCACGAACAGTTCGTGTGGCATTGGCAGTAGGCACCAGAGGACATTCCTCCGTAAGCACAAACTTGAGGTCTTTGGTGACCAGTATTGCATTAATATTAAGTTTCCACTTAGTGTAGTTATCACCAGTTAATTTGTCGTTTGCGAGAATTTGAAGTAATGCAGAAGACATAATTGCTGAAATAAATAAAACATTCATTCAGTCATTTATTAAAACAAGTGCGAGTGCTTTGGCATAAATTTAAACATGATGCGTGAACATGTTTAACGAACTAGAAATACCCAAAAAACAGTTACTATACCACGACAATCCAACATACCACAAAGAAGTGCCGCCTTAGGGTCGGTCAAGTCCTTGCATGTTGGACCGAGACATTCTCAATCAAATGATATTCTAGAATAACTCTTATTCCATATCATTCAACCATCGTTTATTCAGTCAGGTTTTTAATTAACAAAACTTAATCAAAACCTTCGTGAGTGTAACCCACCATTTCAGATCTCATGAGCTTAACTCGAGAATTGCCGCCTTAGGGTCGGTCAATCCCGAAATACCCTCAGAAATCCTATCCGTTAGGAAGTCAACCTTGGTATTGATCTTTGTGGAAACCCTCCTTAGGGAAGACGAAAGCAAAGCCGTCACGAGGCCCCACTCGGATCTCACGGTGTTGAACTAATAATGGAGACTGTGGGATATATATGTAATATATCCCTCTCCCACTCACTATTTAAATATTAAGGTTTTCTATTATCGGTTAATGCACCTAGACTCTATAGGATCAAACGGCTAATTTTAATCAAGTTATCTAGCGCATTAACAAATTCATTATTAGAAATAAATTCTAATTTAACTAAAAAATTATTAATAATTTTTAACAATTAAAAATCTAATCTATTAGTGAATAATCTAAATCTTTGTAAACTTTTTACTAAGGTCAGATTATTATGTAAGCGTTTACCAAGTTTTAACTATAAAAACTCTAACACTTTATGCGGTCCATTTATTATTAGGTTTTTAATCATATTAATCCTAATTACAATAAATGACCCTATTAATCTAACTTAATAAACACTTTAATAACCATATTAATATTAATGAGAATTAACAAGTTTTCTAACAATTAAAAAACTAATCTCATTTTCATAGCCAATAATGTATTTACTGATTTTAATCATATTAAAAAAAATAATACATAAAAATTAGGCTATGATGCATGTATGACATATCAAATACATTTGTGTAGGCACATTTAATCTAAATGACATACGTATGTATGGCAATGATTTTATCATCACATAATATAAAGCATACATGAATTGACCGAGTACTGTGGATTATTTAACCTAAAAAAAAATGGAATCTAAAATTACAAAAATACGCCCAAGGCATTCCTTGGTCTTCTTGTAATTTCCGAATCTTCTAGTCTCTTCAGGTCACTCCGATTCATCTCATGAATCCGAAATAGGAAATCTGTACGGAACGCACTAGGCAACACTTGCCAACGGAACCGTGCAAGACGACATGAATAGTGCCCGACATGAACAGTACAGCGCATGAACAGTACTCGTATGAATAGTACCCGAATGAACAGTACCACACATGAACAGTATCGTGAACAGTACATGAACAGTACCCATCACGCGTATTTCCGATTTCGCCCTTCCGACTTCGCGATTTTTCCAGGTCTTCAATATAGGTTACATTTTTTTTACATTACAATAACAGAAAATAATAATAATAATAATAATAATAATAATAATAATACAAAATATAATACAACCCATAAACCCTAAATCCACAGTACCATATAATTAACGATCAATCATGTTTTTGTAAATTAACAAATTCAATATACATACAAAAACAACATACAGTCAATTTAAATAGTGCCTTCACAATCATACATACATGAGCATCGAAAACAATTTCATGTTCCAAAAAAAAAAAATTGGCTCTGATACCAATTGTTGGTACCCCGTTCACTGGTAACGCAGCGGAAATAGGTCTTAAAATTTTTATACAGATCATAAACAATCTGGAACCAGTGAACTTAGGATCGCAATTCTTGTTCCGAAACTAATACATACAATATGTAAACACATGAAATTGTAATCAATACATTAAAAGAAAATTTAGAACCTTACCAACGTTTGGAGGCTCCTTCACTTTACGATATGCTCCTAGTCTGTACCACTGATCTTCCTAGCTATTCCTGGAACTGGTAACTGCGTGTGGGCGCGTCACGTACTCAGGAACTTAAGAGGATGTAGAGAGAATGAAGAAGAAACAATTTCTTCCAAGAGAATATTTCATAGAACAACTCTTGTTCTTAAAAAAAAATATTCAATATAATTTTTTTTTTCTTCTTAATGGTGCACAGCATGAACCCCTTTGTTTTTTTTTTCTTGCTTCGCATGCACATCTGTGCGTTTTTATTCTCTTTTTTATTCTTTTTTTTAATCACCCGCACACTATCTCTCTTGTTTCTCTTTTTTGTATTACACACAATATGAGTTTGTATCATATACAAACACTTGTGTATATCCTTTGTGTGCTATATTTTTGTTATCAATATATATCATATATATATTATTATAACTAAAACTCTTTAATTGATATCTCTTTAGATTTTAAAAGATAATTAAATATTTATTTTGAATTTAAACATTTTAAATTCAATTTCAAATATTTAATTTAATAAAATAAAATAATTATATTATCTTATTCTATTTAAAATCAAATATCAACTAACATCCTCCATTTAGTGATTAATAACAAAATTAAATAATCTTATTATTTAATTTATTTAATCACCATTATTCATCAATTAAATAATCTCATTATTCAATTATTTCCCGAATAAATACGTGTCACTTTCGTAACACAATTAATTGGACAATCCAATTAATTAACCGTGACCCTTGTTACCTAAATCGATCGGGCTAGCAAGGGGACCTAATGGACTACAGTATTTTGAGCTCCAATAATCCTCGGAATTATTAATTAAACTCTTTAGTTAATATTCCTTGATTATTAACTCCGGTGTTATTCCACTAAAAACCCGAAGATGTACTCTCTCAACTGCAGACGTTTTTACACAGACCGATACAACTCGGTGTCCATCGATATAGCTATTACACATGGTGTGATCATCCACAGTAGTTCATAATTAGAGCTGGGTCATAATGTCCGTTATACCCCTCTTATTACATATATCCTTTAAGTACCGTTGATTCTCTAATGAACAATAAATCCTATTTCCTCATGGAATTAGGAGAGCGCTCATATTGTCCAAGCCCCGAATCAACCCTTAAGGGAACTACCATCTACTTCTCACAAGAAGGAGTGGATTCCACTATTGTGTACATACCTTCCCAGCCACAAGCCAAACCGCAATCCCAACATACGGAGTATATTGATCAGGAACTGCATCTGACCTCACCCATTGTATATCAAAGACCACGATCTAACCTGAAGGAGTCGATAAGACACTCAGGATTAAGATCACCCACATATAGCCATCATTAGTTGATATATATGAATCTCATCAGTAAACAGATCTTGGTGAGAGATTCATATAGATCATGGCCCAGTCCTATATGGTCACATCATACAAGGTGCCTCCATTCTCATATCTCATATGAATGATTCAGGATAGAATCACCATACATTACGGAATGAACCGCAGCTATAGATTAACCACAAATAAAGTACCCAGCTTTATTTGCTATCTATGGACTCTTTAGATTGCTCGTCTCTTACTGTATCCATCTGCATATGACACTCATATACACAGTTCGAGATTACATCCGGCAATCCAGGATGTTAATATATGTACAAGTTATAAAATAAACAACATAACAAGAATGAATTGAACTTTTCTTTTTATTTATTTCATAAATCCATTTACAAAATACATCTTTAGGGCATAAACCCCAACACTTCGGTCTTCAAATCTCCCTCAAACACCATCTGTAACTTCCAAATGTATCCCACGTCTCCAGGAAGTTCCAACATCAGTTGAGTCTTGTTTTGTTCACATTGGGTTCACTTGAGAATACGAGCCAAAATCTAACAATTCTCCCTTTTGGCTTGAATTCTCAAGACCTTTGTCCACATCCACAATTCTCCATACCGAGAATTAACATACCCCACCACAAGGTATAACCACTTAGGAACGAACTATCCTAAGATTTTTTTTTTGTGTTCGTTGTTCCGGCACCATATCGAAATAACCTGCTGAAATTGTGGTGCAACTCTTCACCTCAGATTACCAGGGAGTTCGCCAGCCATCGACATCTTTGTCCACCATACACCTTGCATCACTTTCTGACCAATGCCTTGTGCACAATTATAGACTACTAGCAGCAACATATCATCTTCCATGGCCAGTGGAGAAAACTGCCAACAAGATAAACATGTCCTTACATCACCCAACCATGTGAAAGACCTTTTGTCCTTACATCACATACCTGGTGAAAGACTTGCTACTAGAAATGGGAGTGCTTTGCCGGATAAGCCTCACACCACCACCAGAGACTTCGAGCGTTCAATATTTTTTTTAATACGCATACAAGAGTTTTTTTATATCACCTTGTGTAACCCAGATTGGATCTCTATGACTTGTACCTGCCACCACAAGCCAAAATTCTCCTCCATCTATATTCTCCTTTTCATCAAACCCTACCGAGTTCGAAACCGCTTTCAAGACGTATCTCCATTACTAAACCCATATTAGGCAACCATCATCATCATCCCAATACCACCAAGTCCTCCATAAGATCTCCCGTAAAGATTTGACACCGCCATCGCCAAACCATGAGGCTCTGATACCAATTGTTAGGGATTTGAACCGATGATCGCGGATGCGACATGCATAATATTTGCCCATAACTCATAGCAATTAACGTCAATAGCAGAAAAAATAAGATGAGAATAAATAAACCAATCACAATACAAAATATACGTGGAAAACCCAACTCTGGTAAAAAACCGCGGGCCGTCAGGACGACAGAGAAAGTTCCACTATATGATAAATTGTTACAACCATATACTTCATGATTCTCTCTCACGCTTTAACCCCAAACCATGCTCACAACGCTGACAAGATCCTCATCAAGAACCCATTAATATCCCATAGGTATCCCCTGAATATCACTCACGGATCTCTAACCTGATCCACTAATATTCCTTTAGATCCCTCCCCGGATATTCCCATGGGTCTCTCATCCGGATCTCACTACTCTCTGATGTTACATGGTGTTTCTTGACTTCACACAAAATAACCTAATTACAATGTCTATTTATACTAGCTATAGGGAGTTTAAGATAAAAGGAAATCCTACTCCTAAACATACAAGAATTACTTGTTTCACATAAATACTATTTCCTATTTATGACAAGTCTTCTTGTAAAGAGTATTCCTTTTCCTTCAAGCACAAAAACTTACCAAAAGAATTACTTTCCTTTTTCACTGAAGATTTCCCTTTCCACGCATGCTTATGATTGACTACGATTCGAGTCACGGTTGCGCACCCGCTTCCTAAACCGTTACAAGTCACCTGGAATGCACCGCGTTACCTTTCGGAATCCGATTCTTTAGTTCTTCTTCGGTCTTCAAATCTCCCTCAAACACCATCTTTAACTTCCAAACGTATCCCATGTCTTCAGAAAGTTTTAACATCAGTTGAGTCTCGTTTGGTTCACATTGGGTTCATTTGAGAATACGAGCCAAAACCTAATATGATAATCACTTGATTAACAACCATCCAACATTACCTAATTATTGCTTGTTTTTGCTGGTTTTAATGGAACCTCAAAAACAGACAAGTTCCTATTTAAATTAACCCTTTTGTGTTTGTCTTGTGAGTTGTGACCAGGGATGTCAAGTTCATCCAAACCCAAGGGTACCCATGGATACCGAACTGCAATGGTCGGGTATGGAGTTTTCTAATCGCGTTCATTGGCAATAAATTGAAACCCAAAACAGGTTCATGATAAAAAAAAAGCTAAATCCGAACCCACAAGATTTAAAATTACTATAATTAATATTTTTATTATTAATTATTTTTAGTCATCTTGTTTACTATTATGTTTTCTGGATATTGTCTAAAGGTTTTTTAACATATGATCGCTTGTGATATTTTTTTCCTTAGAAGAAACAGAAGAAGAGAGTCGATGAGGAGTAATCGCAGAAGAGGATGAACTCATATTGGGAAGAAATCTTCCTTTTATATTGACTCTATCGGACTTCTAACAGCCTAACTCTTATGCACTCTTAGACATCCAAGAGAAAAGAGGCTCTGATACCATGGCGTTGGCAGGGTTTATCATTGTGGTGTGGGAAACAGTGTTAAAATAAGCGATGACATCAACGGGCTTAGCATATTTGTCGGACAGAATCTGGATGGGAACCTGAGGTCCTAAGGAGGATTCTGTGGAGACTGCTTGGTAGGAACTATAAGTCTGGCTGATCTCTTGGTCAGAGGAGTCATAGTCGGAGCTATCAGAGAGATGAAGGACAAAAATTGTACTCTGATCAGCAACTTCTTGTTCGGAGAAGATGGACTCAACATCAACATCAGAAGGAATATTATCAGCAATGGCGGTCAGCTGATGAACAAGCTTAGCTGACTTAGCTCTCTTGTTTGGGCATTGTCTGGCATAATGGCCTGGCTGGCCACAAACAAAACATTTGGAGGACTTGTTCTGGGCTCGAGAGAACTTCCGTTTGAAGTATTTGAACTTCTTTGTTTTTGATTTTGAATATTTTCCAGAGTGGGATTTGAAAGGGCGGTAGTGATGCTTTTTTTTGGATTTGCAAAAGCATTGATCTTTGTCTTTACATTTGATATGAAGAGAGGGTTGTTTGCACTGGTCTTCATATTTCTTTCCTTCTAGGAGCATTTTAGAGAAGATCTTCTGGGTGGCGCATAGTTTGTCGAGAGCGCCAAGTGTGAACATATGTAGTTCTCCCAAAGTGATAACATTAAAGGGTCGGCCAGACGTATCAATTCGACGCTGGAGCTCTTCTTGGAGTTTGGTAGGGAGAGAGTTGACATACACATGTTTGAGAATTTGGTCATTAATACCACCAAGGATGTGGTATCAGCTGGACATACGCTTGTAGTGATATTCGACATTCTTTTTCTTTAATGAACAACAACGCATGTCAAAGAACTCTTGGCGAGCCTGCTTGTAATATTGGTCGGGATAACCAAGAAATTCACGGAAGAGGATTCCCATGGCATAGGCAGTGGACTGGGCTCGAACAAACTGCAGCTGTCTATATTCTCCTAAGGCTTGGTACCAATCACGAAGAGAGCCAGTAAAACGAGAAACAAATTCTCGTAGGATAGCTTCGAGGGTTTGTTCGGACTTGGCCATTTGTAAATCGAGCCAAGGGCTTATTTCAGAGATTTTCTTTCTCCACGTGTCAGGAGAAGAGTCATCAAGTTGGAACCAAGAGCCATTGGTAGGTCTGGACTTCGGGGCCGGAGCAGGTGGAGCCGGAGGAACATCAGGAGGTTCTTCGACAATAGGAGTAGGACCTGTAGGACCAGTAGAGCTGTCTCCAGGAGAATCATAAGTTCGGTCTGAAGGTTCTGCTCTCGAAGCCATGAAAGCCTGGGTAGGATCTGGCATATCTGGAGAAGAAGACAAGAGGAACGGAGATCCTGTGGAGGAATGAGACCTAGAAGAGGAGACGAAAATAGAGTCTGACGC
Source organism: Dipteronia sinensis (assembly GCA_033220585.1). Taxonomy (NCBI): domain Eukaryota; kingdom Viridiplantae; phylum Streptophyta; class Magnoliopsida; order Sapindales; family Sapindaceae; genus Dipteronia; species Dipteronia sinensis. The sequence goes on from JANJYJ010000357.1 coordinate 13,966, forward strand.
AACCGTGGTGGAAGGGGAAGACCTGGGGGATGCATAGAATGCGGGCTTGCAATGATCAGGGCCTTTATCCTTGCGGGAACAGGAACTTGAAGCCGTAGAGGAATGAGACTTAGACTTTGAGGCGTCTTTCGGAAGAGGATATTTCCGAAACAGTTCTCCTGTAGACTTAAAGTAATGTGAATAATCTGGGGATCTTACAGGCGAAGGAGGAGGAGATGCCGAAAATCCCATGGAATGGGAATGAGACATCTTGGGTTGATAAGGAGGCAGCTTAGATAAGCTCAACCACCGCCATTATTGTGGTCATGCTAGTGGCCAATTCAAAGATGCACAGAAACATTATTATACTATCTACAAAGAGATCTTAGCAGTCAAATATGCCATTCAAAAGTTTGACTTTTACCTCCGGACAAAGAACTTTACAGTCGAAATGGACAACTCCTCTTTTCCCAAAGTTCTCGAATTTCGGAACAAGATTCCTCCCAATCCTCAATTATTAAGACTCAAGGATTGGTTTGCTAGTTATGATTTTACTGTGCGGCACGTGAAAGACGACTACAATATAATTGCTGATATGCTATCACGACCCCCACCAGTTCACCTTGTCACTCCCTCCTACAGAATTCCTCTTGTCTTAATGGCTAGCTCAGCATCTTCCTTAGCTTCTTCCTCTTCCTCTTCCTTCCCTCGGTCAATGATTTTCCTCCAGAACTTCTTTCTTAGGTTCTCCCCGGTCAACAACCTTCTCTTTCCCAGATGCAAAACTTTGCCCGATCTTATCTTCCGATCTACTTACTCCAGCTTAAGCAGCAGGGTATCAGTCATGTTCTCTCCAACCCGTCCAGGCCCTTTCTAGAACCTTTTGTCATGCCCCCAGTCTACTACTTTTCTCCTCAGGTTCTCTGGTATTTATGGTGTTTATCCATCCTCCATCACCATGCCCTTGTCTTCCCTCTCTTCACTGCATTCTGTTCCTCACTTTCCTTCAGTAGTTTAACCCTTTATCAGTTTGGAAATCTGAACTTACCAAACTTATGGGTCAGTACAACCTTTGGAAGTTGGATGCTGATTCTGCCGCCTCTGTTTCCTGTATATGGATCCTTCACCGGCCATACCGCTTCAATCCTCATCAGAAGCTTTTGTGGTCCTCCAACATCAGCTATGAATGGCAGACCACTTTTGACTATCAGACCTCTTATCCCAGACATCTACAGACCGCTCTTCTGAACTTCTTGCTTGATGTCAACAGAGTCTCTATTAATGAGACCTTCATCCTTCCTGGTATACCCAGAGATCCCTCCTTGAGTTGGCATCCTTTCCAGGATTCTTTCCTACTTGATTCCCAGGACCCTATGGCTGTTGACACCTGGACTTGACTCATTTGTGGAGCCCAAGACTCTGACGATGAAGATCATGCTAATTGTAATCTTCACAGCCCATGACTTATCTGTATGTCGGCCATCTGTTAGACCCTGTTTGCTTTATAAGTGTCGGCCACCTGTTAGGCCCTGTTTGCTTTATAAACGTCGGCTAGCTGTCATGCCCTGTTTGCTTTATAAGTGTCGGCCACCTGTTAGGCCCTGTTTGCTTTATAAATGTCGGCCACCTGTTAGGCCCTGTTTGCTTTATAAGTGTCGGCCAACTGTAAGGCCCTGTTTGCATCAGACTATCGGCTCTACCTTATCCTGCCTAGGCTACCGATCACTCCTTCTCCTATAAAAGGAGTTTGTATCCCTCATGTAAAAGCATTATCGAAAAATAAATAAACTCTTCTGTTATGTTTATCATCATGTCTAACTAAGTTTTCTTCTTCTTCATTCTTTATAATGTTCTATCAGAAGACTTTCAGCCTGTTATATATAAGTATGCTCTGTGCTTGCCTCTAGTTGAGGATCCTGCACATCAGAAAGGTGATATTGATCCACTGGCTTAAGGTCCTTAGCTGTCTCTAGTAAGTCCAGTAGCTTTTATGTCCCATTTAGGCTAGGGTTGCCGCTTTAGGGAAAATATAATTGCTAAGTGACTAAGAGAGAGACTGTTTAAGGCTCCATGCCAACGCCATGATTATTATATATAGGATATTATATATATTATATATTATATATATAATATCCTATATATAATAATAATGTTTAATATATCATATATATATAGGGGTGAATTTATAAAGAGCCAAAAAATTTATCGATTTATTGTTTTTAGCCATCAATTTATTTTTTATTGTTCTCATCATTTTTGACCATTTTTGGACAATAATACCCCTAATTTGAAATTTTAAAAAAAGTTGGTGGTAAATACGAGGTTTTGTTTTGTTAGGGTTGAAAGGTTCAATTTTTTTTGTTAGGTTTAAGTTATATCAGTGAAAAGCAATAAAGAGAAAGGAAGAGAAGAGATTGTAGTCGCACCTCTCTCCGTTGCCACCCCTCCCGCCGTCGTCACCGTTCTAGCCGAATCCGCCGCACCTCTCGCCGTCGTCGCACCTCTCACCGAATCCACCGCTCTAGGATGTCGACACTGTCTTCAGTAACCATACGCTGACTGCCGCTGTTCTTTATCATTGACGCCGTCGCCGTTATCATCGTCGTGGCTGTCACCATCGCTCGTTAATCATCAAATCTGGTTAGTTTTATGGCTTGATGTATTATCCCCTGTTTTTCAATCAAAGGTTTCCTTAATAGTTATATAACTTTAATCCCCCTGCTCTTGGGGTTGTGTTTTGCTTTTGTGAACCCTCGGTTTGTGTTTTACTCTGATGGTGATGATAATAGTGATTTCTGTCTTTCTTGTCCCTGCCTTCCATGATTCCATCTTTGTTTTAATGGTGAAGAATTAATAGAGATGAGAAAATTATTTCTCATTCAAGAATTAATAATCGAGTACACATAATTGATTAATTGCTAATGGGGTATGAAAAATAGTTCTTTTATGCAAATTATATATGATACATGTGTCATTCATAGAAGCTTCATATAAATTATTTTATCTATTTTTAGATTTGCAGACTCCATTTGTTTTGGATTGAGACAAATGTTGTCAGCTGATATCAAGAAACTGATATTGTTTGAGAGACATCATAATTCAAAGGTTTTGAATTATTCCAATATCAAGATGATGATGGGGACTTGATTTTCTTATGAATTGTTGATTATTATACATGTAAAAAAAATCATGAATATTATTACATTAAATTGTGTGTAAAATAAGGAGAAATTAAATCTAGGGGATAAAAATGATATGGATTCATGAACTAATTGCCAAAAATGGTTGTATCAAAGTCAGGATAGCAAAAGTTGATATTTTCGTTTAATTGTATCACAATATAGTGTAATTAGTAATACATATACAAGAGACAGAGAGTTATAGAGGATCCTTCAATCAGAGTTGTCTTTGGTTGTAGTAGTTGAATCTGAAGATGAATTTTAATTTATGTGTCCAGAAATAACTTCCATCCATTCAACATCATCACCATCAGCTTAGCCCCATGTATATCCAATAGCTTAGTCCATTCACTTATTATATGCATGTGACTTGAATTGGATTTACTCTTCTCTGTTGCATCAATATTTTGTATTTACTTTTTTTTAACTGTCAGTGCTCTAGTTTATGATTTTTTATAATCACATGGGGTCAAACTCACAAGTAATGTTAGATATTAATAACTAGTTACTATGAAATTAAAAAGCATCTCTTGTTTCATTCTCTATTTTTCAACCACAGGCATCACCCAAAAATTATATGTGTTTAATACTTTAATCCCTTGGTCTTTGGTTTGTGTTTTGCTCTTGTGAACCCTTGGTGTGAGATTGTCCTTTTTTTTAGATAAGCCTGATTGACTTAGGTGAAATTCTTGTTTTTTCTTTGGTAGTGAAGCATTCCTAGAGCGACATTTGGAGGTTTGTTTGAGTGAAATTAGCTATTCTATTATTCTGTGAATGAAATTAGCATTGCAGTTATTTCACCTGATATGTCTTCTATATTGATTTTGTGTTACTCAGGATGAAAAGGATCGGAGAATACAAGAATTGACAATAAGAGAACTTGAAGATGATCAACAACTCGAGGATTCAGATGGTGGATATGTTTAGTTATTTTTCCTAGGAGTTAATAGATTTAGAAAGATGTACATTTCTTTTTATCGCTTTGTTTGATGCCCCTCTCATGTCAAATTGTTTGATTGTATCCCATTGTTATGGGAACAACATTACATGTGCAATGGAAATAAAACATGGTTATTTTAGTTCATTATTCCATTCTCAGAGAAGTTATTTTGATGTTTTACATGAATTTAAAGAGTAGAAATAATCAAAAGCTATGAATTTGTTTTTGGAACTAGTGTTTCAAATGTAAAAATCAATACTAACTGGTATGTAACTTCAAATTGCACTAACATGTAACTTCAGATTGAACTAGTATGTAAGTTTTGGCATGTAACAATACTGGAATTTGTTTTCGGTACATGTGTCTTTCAACTGTGAAAATAAATACTAACTGGCATATAACTTCAAATTGCACTGGCATGTAACTTCAAATTGTAAAAATACTGGAATTTGTTTTCAGACTTTAAACTTTTGAAGCCTGACATGTAACTTGTAATTGCACTCGCATGTAACTTCAAGTTGCACTAGCATATAACTTCAAGTTGCACTAGCATGTAACTTGCAGCATGTAAAAATACTAAAATTTGTTTTCAGTCTTTCAACTTTTGAAGCTTGGCATGTAACTTGTAATTGCACTGGCATGTAACTTCAAATTGCACTGGCATGTAACTTACAGCATGTAAAAATACTGGAATTTGTTTTCAGCCTTTCAACTTTTGAAGCCTGGCATGTAACTTGTAATTGCACTGACATATAACTTCAAATTGCATTGGCATATAACTTCAAATTGCACTGGCATGTAACTTGCAGCATGTAAAAATACTGGAATTTGTTTTCAGTCTTTCAAATTTTGAAGCCTGGCATGTAACTTGTAATTGCACTAGCATGTAACTTCAAAGTGCACTAGCATGTAACTTCAAAGTGCACTAGCATGTAACTTGCAGCATGTAAAAATACTGGAATTTGTTTTCAGTCTTTCAACTTTTGAAGCCTGGCATGTAACTTGTAATTGCACTGGCATATAACTTCAAATTGCACTGGTATGTAACTTCAAATTGCACTAGCATGTAACTTGCAGTATGTAAAAATACTGGAATTTGTTTTCAGCTTTTCAACTTTTGAAGCATGTCATGTAACTTGTAATTGCACTGGCATGTAACTTGTAATTGCACTGGCATGTAACTTGCAGCATGTAAAAATACTGGAATTTGTTTTCAGTTTTCAACTTTTGAAGCCTGACATGTAACTTGAAATTGCATTGGCATGTAACTTGAAATTGCACTAGCATGTAACTTGCAACATGTAACTTGCAGCATGTAAAAATACTGGAATTTGTTTTCAGTTTTGAACTTTTGAAGCCTCACATGTAACTCGAAATTGCACTGGCATGTAACTTGAAATTGCACTGGCATGTAACTTGCAGTATGTAAAAATACTGGAATTTATTTTCAGTCTTTCAACTTTTGAAGCCTAACATGTAACTTGAAATTGCATTGGCATGTAACTTCTATCATGTAACGTTACTGGAATTTGTCATCAGTACAAGTGTCTTTCAACTGTATAAACAACCGTGACTAACTGGCATGTAACTTCAAATTGCACAGACATGTAACTTCAAATTAAAAATCATTGCTAACACATACTTGAATCTTACTTAATAAAGTCTAAAATACAAAATATAAGAATTACAACATCATTGTTAATACCTAAGTCGTACCACCAACTTCCTATGGCAATGGACATTTCTGTGAATTATGGTTTTCTTCTCCACGTTTCCTACACCTGTACGGTCTACGTGGTCGCTTCGATGTTGCAGATGTTGCAGATGGACATGGTTGAGGAGCCTGACATGGTTGAGGATTCTTACAATTCTATCTGTTGTGACCAGATTTTTTACAAATCGTACAATTTCTGGTCTTTCCATTTCCATGTTCCCCGGCAGATTTAAATCTTTTCTTTTTTGGCCTTCCAACTTGTGCACGAAAAGGAGGCGGATGAACAACTTTTGATCGCACATCTTGAGGAATATTCCATTCACTAAGATGCCCAACCGGGAAGATGTTCCCGGAATATGCTTCAAGCCAACTAGTAGTTTTGTAGCAATCCCCACAAAAATTTGGAAAAGGCTTCTTCGCGTACCTACAAAATTATAGATTATGATTAATTAAATGAATCACATTTATTAAGATGCTAAGATGCAATGGGACAAAATGATAATAACCTTATTGCAGCTAATGCATAGCGACATGACAATTTATCAACTTGAAATTTCGTACAGCTACAAGTCTTTACAGAAAGGTTCACCAAACCATCTTTATTTCCCTCCTTCACATTGCAACATTTGTCTTCATTGCGGCATGGGCGATGATGCGGCATGGGCGATGAACAAATATTCAAACTGATTTGCAACATTTGTCTTCATTGCAGTAATATTCAAACTGATTTGCAACCCATATTTCTGCATGTAAAGTATTTACATGAAACATTTAAACTGGTTGGGAACTGACTTGTAACAAAACAATAAATGATGGCATGTAACATGGGTATAAAAAATTACAACTGACATATAACTTACAAAAACACTAGCATGTAACTTTATAATAAACTGGCATGTAACTTACAAATTCACTATCATGTAACTTACAAATACACTAGCATGTAACTTTAACATAAACTTACATGTAACATGGGAATAAAATATCACAGTAGCAGGTTTCACTCTAAACTTACAAAAACAATAGCATGTAACTTTAAAATAAACTGGCATGTAATTTACAAATACACTATTATGTAACTTACAAATACACTAGCATGTAACTTTAACATAAACTAGCATGTAACCTGGGAACAAAATATCACAGCAGCTGGTTTCACTCTAAATCGAAACCGATCTCTTTATCTTCATATCAACCATAATGATCATTGTAAAAAACAAATGGGTAAGAGATACATACCGTTAAAAAACGTCGTTTGGCTTCAGAAGGTGGTGTCTTCTTCATAGTAGAAAATTTCGGCTCTCACCGTCGACTTCTTGTCCAGAAATTTCATCTTCTTGCCCACAAAATTTCAACTTGTTGCCCAGAAACTTTCAGCTCTCACCAGAAATTTCGTTAAGACTTCGTCTTGCCCGAATTGAAGATTTTGTGAGACCGAGATTGAAGATTTCGTGAGAGAGAGAGAGAGCTGAAAAATTTCGTGAGAGAGAGAGAGCTCAAAAATTCGTGAGAGAGAGAGAGAGAAAATATTTTGGGTGAAAAACATATTGGAGGGATTTGGAAATAAGAGAGCAAAATTTTGGGAGGAAATATTGAAGGAAGTAAAGACAAAATATGGGTATATTTGGAAGTTCAAGCCTAAAGATGATAAGTATAATCAAAAATATATATTTTGCTAAAAACAATAAACTCATAAATTTTATGATTATTTCTTACAATTTCCTTATATATATATATATATATATATATTATAGTATTATATATAAAAATATATAAATATATAAAGATTGCAGAATTCTCGTGAGAGATCACAAGCCAATAAAGCCAAACGTAAACTGCCACCTTCAACATCAATTCACGCATTTCACTCTAGATTTCAACCATCTTAAAAAAGAAGCTATCTTGATTGATCACTCACTTCTCTGAGTTTCCTCTCACTTTACATATATATAGTAGTTCAACATCTTCAATTTCATCTTTTGGTGTGCTCTTGTACTTTTCTTTCATTTTGAACTTCTGGGTACTTGAGAATCTTAGCAAGTTATATGCTCTGTTTAGTTCCTTTAAAAAGTTTGCTCTTTTTTTTTTTTTTAAGGTTACTTTAGATTTTGTAGTTACATTATTCTAAAAATATATAAATATACAAAAAATATATATTATATAATATATCCATTAATATATTAATATTAATAATGATATATAATATATTAAAGATTATAATAATATATCAAAATCTAAGCCCTAATAATGATTACTCATTATTCTATTCACAATTTTTTGTTATAATGAATATGATTGCATAATCTCATATTAGTTCTGACTTCTGAAGTCAATTACGTTGTTCACCTAATCACTAGCAATCTCTATCTATGCATTAAGTGTGGTTAGAAAAAAAAAAATAAACCTAGATTTAGGGGTGGGCGAAAAACCAATAAACCGAGCCGAACTGAACCGGTGAATCGAACTGATCAAATCAGTTTTTTTTCGGTTTTCTTATGTTGACCGGTCCAGTTCGGTTTATTTTTTGAAAATCAATTGGATCGGTTTTTTTTTTCCGATTCGTTATCCCAAACCGGAAAACCGAACCGAGATCCAACATATATAAAAAAAAACCCTTAGTTTAATGTTTAATAGTCCACAAAACTATAAAACTATGAAAGTATGTCACATCATATTTTTTTTCTTAGTGTTTTTTTTATGAATATTATTTTAAACCAATATTTTCAATTTGTTCAATCCCATAATTTAATTTGGTCAAATACCCAAAATGATTAAAATATGAAAATATGTGTAATAATTAAAATCCAAGAATTTAGCCCAGTTGGCCCAAAACCGAAAAAACCGAACCGAACCAAACCGGTCCAATTCAATCGGTTTTTGATTGGCTCACAATTGTTAAGTTGATCGGATCGGTTCACTTTTTTAAAAACCGAACATTATTGGTTTTTTATCAGTTCACTCGAAAAGTGAACCGATCCATTAAACGCCCACCCCTACCTAGATCATAGCATAGCATATTAGCACCAATTGGTTTGCCATTTTGCCTTCTTTGATAAATATCACAGTAACGCCGTCCAATGTATGGTTTAATTATAAAGAGTATTCATTCAACCTGAAATATCTTAGATAATATATATATATATATATATATATATTAAGACTTAAGAGTAATGTTAGACTTTTCAAATTTTTTATCAAATTCTTTCCCAAATGGTATTGGCACGTGAGGTGTCAACATCACATCACTCACTACATAATCTCATGATTTACAAGATGTTTACTCATATATTAAAGGAGATGATGTTATTTTTTAAACAACAATTTTACTAGACAGTTCATATGATCATATCTATGTAATAGAAATCCAATAATTAAAAACAAAAACAAAATTGATGATGATCTCTTCAATGAAGCTATATACATAGTATAATGATGTAACAGTATATCGTGTGCCCAAATGGGCCATTCCAACTCCGATCATCACTTGATTAATGGCAATCCATTATTGCCTACTTATTGCTTGATTAGTTGGTTTTAATGGAACCTCAAAAACAAGTTCTTGTTCATATTAACCCTTTTGTGTCTGTCTTGTGACCCGGGATGTCAAGTTCACCCAAACCTAAGGGTATCCACCCGATCTCGAACCGCAATTGTCAGGTATGGATTTTTCAAATGACATTTATGTGCGATAAATTCAAACCTGAAGCAGGTTTATGATAAAAAAAACCCGAATCCGAACCGGCTTGATTTAAAAATACTATAATTAATATTTTTATTATTAATTATTTTTAATCATCTTGTTTACTATTATGATTTTTTTATTATTAAAATGGTTCGTGGGTATGGGTGAAGTCGCCAAAACCCGTGTGGAAACCCGAACTCAAACCCACATAATTTCACGGGTTCGGATTTAACAAAAACAGACAGAAACAGACCCTTTGCCATCCCTACTTCATCAATGGTTGTCTCCTTCATTTATCAAAGCTTTTCCGATCCTAATTTCCAGTACTCTTGAATTTAAGATCTGACTTTGGAAGCTGTGAATTGCATTTGGTGTCAAAAGATTTGGTGATAATGATCTACACATATACCATTTAATTTTCATCTAACATGCATGGACGATTATTCAATACTTCATTTGTGGTTGTCGGGTTGAACTACAACTCAGTTTGAAACTTGATTCTATGAAAAACAAAAGTACTTTTCAGCTGGATACATGCCAAAATTTGTGATGGAAACTACTATAGATTTTGACTCTTGAATCTTGAGATTGTC